>CAAKHG010017215.1:0-12244 GCA_901007715.1 Dactylopterus volitans | reverse complement strand
AGGTTAAGTGTATGTGTCCATTGTTTGCTCAGAAATATCACAGTATCCCAGCACTGAGACCAAGCTGAGCTATTATCACAAACAGGCTGACTGCAGCATTTGCCATAAACCCCACCCCTTCCAAGTTTTTCCCCAAAGATTGATTCTGTCCTAGGTAGCTCTTACAGTATGTCCAAGTTCATTTTTCTTCTAAGTTTTGCTTTAGTCATTTGATGCTATAAAGAAAAGGGGGGGTGATGATGTCATGATTGGCAGCTGCTCTAACTAAAATAACAGAAAGCATTTACGGATTTCTGTTTGGGTGTTGTGCATAAGAAAGTACAGAGGAGATATAATGCCAACTTTCTATAAGCTATTATCTGTTTCAAAGGCAGAAATGAGTAGTTCAGTGGGAAGTACGGTACGATTTGCATGTGATTTCCTGATCACTACAGTGCTCCAAATTACGTTACAAGGGCAAGATGGCAGCATCTGTATCCGAGATATTTTGGCCTCATTTTGTACAGCAGAGGGAAGAGGAGGAGATTTGTCCAGATTATAATATGCAGTCTGTCACATACATACTGTACATGATGCATTTTTAATTCTTTGCATCTGGAGAGGTTCAATTCTAGATCATACACAAAGTGAAAAACCAGTGACACTGAATCACTCGCCTCAAACTGAATATAATAGTGAAAAAAAAGCCACTTTTGACAGGTTTGTCAGGACAGTGATGGTAATCATGTTATATTTTTGATGCAAAAGAGCTCAAAGCTTTGAATTGCCGAGCTCAGCTTATTCAAAATTACCAAACACGTCTATAAAACCACTGATATGTGATTTTAGTTTTACACAAAACCAACAAAGAGCATAAAGTTCCTCATGACTGCTGAAGACGTCTTTAGCTTTCCATTTTAAGTATTTTATGCTGCAGGCTGTTTTATGAGCAGTCATGCAGTATATAATAACATTATGCCTTTATAAAGGGTGAAGTTATTTATATATGTATAGATCTGTAGAGGTCCCAAGAGCTTAGCATTGGTGGGCAAAAAAGCTCTTTATTGTCTCAGTGAGAGCACCTCTGTTTATTTTATGGCACCTTTGGATTTCAGCCGAGAAAAACTGACAATGTGAAAGTTAAAGAGAGGGGGAGGTAAGAAATATTGTGGAGACAAAGGTTATGTGCTCTGTCAGCTTTTCAGCTGTACACCCAGCGAGAAAAGGGCTTTTGGTCAACCAACTAAATTTATACCGTCTTCGCCACTTCCGCGTTTGACTTTTACCATTGCAGTAATTGGAGAAAACAAATGCACAATGCAAGCTTTCCCCTTGACAATACGGGCTCTCAGACACAGACCCAACAATCCCCCTCCTCACTTAGCTCATTTTGCATTCAGAGCGTTGTTGTTCATCATTTTTTCATGAAGTCCTCTAAAGTAGTGTGCAAAGTTCAGCTGTTGAATTAGACAACAGAGTGTTTTCAACTAATCTTCCCATTAAAGCAGTGTACAAACAGAGGTGAGTTGTTAGTTTTTTTCCTGCCAAAATAAACATGACCTTTCGAATGCTATGAAAAGGGGAAGGGTGAGTGGTGACAGTGCCATGAAGATTGACCAAACCAGATGCAGAGAAAAACCTGAAATCCTTTTCTGCATCAAATCGGTTTTAATAAAATCCTTTTGTGATCCAATAAGGTAATCCCTGACAACATATTTAACCAGATTCTAGGTTCTCTCTGCAACTCGTGTTTCAGTGGTCAGAGATTTATCAAGCAGGCACTTGAAGCAGCTTCCGGGCACTTGCAAGACACATTTGGGAGATAAGGTTTAACAAAAAAAACAAAAAAAACCAAATGATATATGATTACTGTATTCATCCGTCTCTCTGCACTCATATTGATAAGTAATGACTGTTGCTCAGAATAACAGTTGTGAAAAATGCAGATTATACCCTGTGTGGAGGTGAGTATTGTGCAAGTTTTGCATGTTCCCCATGTTATCTGATGATTCTTCACAGTTTGTCTCACCATATGATGATGCTTTGGAAATTTGAATATCCACAGTTATATCTATAATTTTTTGTTACAGACTTGATAGACATCATAATGTCAATAGAACACAGACTGTGATGCAGCTTTATCCCCTTTAATTGACATCATTCAGACCACAATAGCACATTAAACTAAGAGGGGGTCTTTGAATCAGTGAAGTGCTTGTAATGTAATAAGAACTCTCTTCTAAATGGAGCCTTGACTCCATTTAAAAGAGGGTAGAAAATATGTGTGCACTCTTGCTTAAGGCTTTCATCTTGCATATATATCACTCCAGCTGAAAGTGGGTGTTTCAATGCTATGGATTCCAGGTCTTGGGGCATGCACTCCATCACCAGCCAAGGCTGCATTAATGATAGCGCTGTGCCACGAGTAAATTAAACCAAATCCAAATATTCTCAGAGCAGATAAAATGTTAAAATGGAGGCTTTTTGGCTGATTTAGAAACTTATATACAGCTCTCTCTTCCTTTCCTCTTCCCTTTTCTGCTTTCTGTGTCTTCCTAGATACCGCCACAGCTGAGTGCTCTGACATTGTACAGGTGTGAGCAGTCACCGCTGGATTACTGCCATGCTCACCTGTCATTGCAACTCAACATGGGCATGGAGCCCCCCACTCAGGAGCTGGGAGGTCCAAGGCCAGCAAAGTACCACCCAGCCCTAATGGGCACCCTCCCTTCCCAGCCTGTGTTGCCTTGCCCCCAGACCTACTCCCGCCACCAGTGAGCTGTGCACACCATGAGGCTCTGTGATCAGTGGACCTCTCAAGTGAAACACAAGGCTGTGTGGGAGCAAAGGAGACAATTAATCGCACAGCAGCCTGGTCCCGGGGTAATGAAAATGAAAATATTCCTCAGTGGAAATAAAGGGGTGCAGTGTTATTGATTGGTGACCCACCTGACCCTCAATGTCCTCAATAAGCAGAACAGGCTGAATTGCCAGATGACTTTCCACGTTCTGGCCTGCCTCTTGAGGAGGATTAAGGATAATAATTTAATGATTTCCTAATCATATTAAATATATTTCCTCAAATTCTCCTCATCTGGGAACCTGTGCTGTGTTAGGGTAAAGTAGTCAAATGTAAGATGCCATAAGCAGAGCAGGGGAAACAGCATGGCAAGCAGCTGAGTAGCAGAACAAACGAGAGATCAGCAAACCTAAAAGGCTTTCTGCTACTTTTTCTGGTCATGCTGTCAGTCAGAGGTCTCTCTCTCTCTCTCTCTCTCTCTCTGACTCGAATCCATGTAGAGTTTCCATCTCAAGAAACAAGCCAGTCAAATGAAATTACCCATAACAAGTGAAAAAAAACAGTAACTGTCATATAAAATGTACAGCCTACGCACCTTGTTGGCAGTAAGTATATTTTACATGGTGACTTTTGAGTTCCTTAATGATTCGTGAAGTTGGTCACATTATAATCAACCTAATCATGCTGAGAAATAAACACCAATTACATATTTTGGTGGACTTGGATATTCATATATTTACTTTTTCATCACCCACTTAAAATCAATCCTGTAGAAAACAGTTTTTTGGTTTTAAAATGTGTTCTTCAACCAATGATCTGATTGTGCACTCATATATCTATGTGTCTTTTTTTTCTTTTCTTTTTTTCTTTTTTTGTTTTTTACAAAAATGTTACATAATATACGGTAAATAAACTGTGGTAAATGGCCAGTAACAGTGTCATTCATCAAGACCAGTGAGATCAATCCAAACAACTGTCATGTCACATGCTGTATTTAGAAAGCGAGGTAGGTGGCAGAAAGAGCAACGCTATTAAGTACTGATCACGACTGATGATAACATTCACTTTTATTCTCTTCCTGTGATTCATCACCATATATTAGACTTCTTTAACTGGAAACTGACTCATTTCTGGAGAGCAAAACTTACATTATGCACCATAAAACACTTATGTTACGGATATTTATAGACATCGGCTCCATGTTTTCCCCCACGCAATCAGTGTGCCGTGAGAATGAAGTGGTTCATACTTAAAGTGGGATAAGTGGAATGGTTGACTCTGGGAACTGACCATTCCTTAAACCTGAACAGCATATGTCCAGCTAGGCAACAGTATCAAGGCGCAGTGAGTCAGGCTCTGGACTTCTCTAAATGTGAACATGGTGTTTGCTAAGAATGATAGCCTTTAGCCTTTTCAGAGCCATAAACACAACAGCAACAGAGCAAGCCCTGGGCAGCCAAATGTGATTTATCACTGTAACATTATCTGCAAACATTACCACGAGCCGCCAACTACTTTATACATGTAGTGTAGTGAGGGACAGTGCACATGCTGCATCTTTTGCAAATTAAGATTATGAATTCATTCTTTTCAGTGGAGACCACGTGCATAAAATGCACTGAGACACTGTCAAGCTGCACATTCATTGTGGTGTGCCTGTCATTTTTTAGGCCATATTTTATTGCAGGTCATGTGATAAGAATTAATCAGGATCACAAAACCTGCTCCAACTGAGTCTGCTGACTATCATCATTCAAGCCTGCCTAGAAATTTATGACATCCAGAGTTCCCTAAAAAATGCCTTTTGGCTCACAATAAAACCGTAATTTGTAATGTGCTAATGGGCTGACACTTGTCCGTCTTGTCTCATAATAACACTTTGTTTCTCAAGAGGTGATATCAGTCACTGGAGCGTGAAGCAACTCTCAGCAACTGTGACTCATTTTTATGCCAAAGGAGCTTCACAAGTTGGAATGGGAGTCATACAAATGGAATTGTTCCTTTAAGAACAGGGCAGGGCACTGAGGAGGAGAATGATGGACTGCTGAGTATATTCTATTAATATGTTACCCTCCATTGGTTTAGTGTGGAATGTCAGGTGCCAGCATCTAAATATCATTGCAAATGAATCCTTTAAACAAACTCTGAAAAAATGTGCACAGTACTAGTTCATTCTTTTGATATTTAGTACATAAGCTAAGTAGCCAAACAGGATTTTCGGCCTCTGAATATTAACACAATTTAACGTGCCATATTAAATGTATTTATTTACTTCAGCCTTTTATTACCTCTGTACAGGTCAGCCAGTGAGACGCCTGCTTCCGTCTGTCTTTTTTTCCTGAAATTGAGGATCTGTTGATATATAAGTCAAAATTTAGAGTGATTAATCCATCCCCATGATTATCAGGGCTTGGGAGGGGCAGCTTAAAGAGCAGTCAGTAGGCTTTTTGCAGTAATGATTTATTATTTGAACCAAACGCTTGCCAGCAAGCGACATCGGCAAAATTGTCTTTAGAAATGGTTTATTTATTGTAACTGTTTATTATGTCTTTGTGGAACACTGTTTTGATGGTGTTTACTGGTTTTGTGTTTTGAAGGAGGCATTGCCTGTGTACAACTGCACACATGTATCTCAGTTTTTCAATGAATTCTCAGTAAGAGATATTTTGTAAAGCTTGTGTTCATCCATAAAAAGAAAGGAGGGGGGAAAAGGGATCTGCAGAAGATATATCTGGTCATAACAACATGTTTTGACGCATGACAGATTGATGATGCTGCAGGATTTACTGCTCTGAAACCGCACACACTAAACAGTTTAACAACACTGATAGATTGCATGCTGCACTCACTTGAAGTGTTTAGAATAGCATTGGCTGAGAGAATCAGGATGACGGCGGTGATGGTGGGTGCGGGGATGAGGCTGGGTCGGCAGGGACAGATGCAACGTCCAGACTTACAATGGTCAAATGCATTTAAACTGAGTCATGATAACTCAATTGATAATCACCTCTGGAACAATTCTCAGCATAACTTTACCCACAAAGTAAGACAATAATTATTACCCACAGCAGGGCTTAAGTCAACCGTATGACTCATTGAAATGCAAGGAAAGATATTTTCCCTCCGGAGTTTGTCTAAACCAGGATGTTGATAAATGATTTTGCAGGTCACAAGATAATTTGGAGATGTGGAAAAAATTTCTAATCAAGAAATGTTGTCATCTGAAGCCATGAAGATATTCACCTCTAATAAACATTCAAGTGATATGCCCTTAAAAACAAATAAAAAGATCATAATGTTTTCATCATACATTTATGTCAGGTGTCCAAGTTATCATTTTATGAATGTCCATGCTTGCATTGTTGAAACAATCAAAAACGAGCAAACAGAAAAGTGTCTCTAAGCTCTCTGTAGATGCTGTAAATCTATCACCGGCTTAATTTTCAGAAATGCAAAGTGTCAAAGTAATGGTGAAAGATGTTCATAGATTTCTAATTCATTTTATTTGGAGAACATATTGGCCCTTCTGACAATAATACTGGCACTTTCTGGGGAAGCAGACACAAGCCATTTTCCTCTTTGCCAAAGCTTTCAAAGTAAGCCTGACAATGTAAGACTTATATTATGTGGGCTTAACATCTTCCCATCTGTCATTCTGGTCCATTGATTTCACCCAGTGATCTTTGCTCTGTGGAATTCAGGACGTAATCAAGAGATCTCTCTACGACTCAAAAAAGCACAATAAAACAAAAACTAACTAACTACAAGTTTAAGAAAGGCTTCATAATGCCTTTATTTTGTGCACTGACATGATGCAAATATATGTTCTTTGGTTTACTCAGATGATCAAAAATCTGGCAGATGATCTTGCCCTTGGTCTGTAGTATATTCGGCTCCACAACTGGAGATGACAGGGAATATTTACCTTCAGAACTCAAACAGATTGATTAATTGAAAACTGTATGAAAGGGATATATCATTTTTGGCAGCACTTCAGACAGAGGCATGTTTAGACTGAGATCAGAATAGATTAGATTTGGCTTTGTGTCACAAACAAGGTAAAGGTGAAGTGTTTGGACTTCAGGTCGAGCTAAAGTTTAGCTCTGTTTTTGTCTGCATGCATGCTGCTCTGTCATTTTAGAATTGTGTTGCGGCTGCCGGCAGGCAGGGCAGCTGTGAAAGTTCTTGATTTCCCCGAGGAATTACATTGCACACACTCCCTTTTACAGAGGTACGCCATGACACTGGTGTTGCTAGTTTATTTTCAAACTGTCTCTCAAACTCCTGACAGCGTTCAGGGTCAAAGGTGCAGATATGGTCTTATTGCACCATTGTATTAAAACTACTTTTGTCTCATTAAGAGTTGCTATAAAAAGGGACATCTGTTAAGGGAATAATTCAACATGATGGAGAAAATCCTTATTTAACCTCTGGCAGAGAGTTAGATGAGAAGATTGATACCAATCACCAGGCGAGCTGTTTCTCTCTGCTTCGAGTCTTTTTGCTAAGCGAAGCTAACTGGCTGCTGGCTGTGTAGCCTCATATTTAACAGACAGAGTAGTATTGATCTTCGCATCCCTGCCAGAAAGCCAGACATGTATTTCCCAAGATGTCAAACTAGTCTTTTAAGTGAAGAAAATGAGAACTCTCTCACAGTCCACAAAAGCAAAACTATCTTTGAAAGGTGATTATCTTGTGATGTGGTGGTGATGGACATTGATCCCTGTATGACCCCTTTAATGTCAGCGGTCTCATTATGAATGCGTTGTTGTCTGGTTATTTTAAAAAACAAAATCCCAATAAACAAAATGCATCTTCATTGGTTGACATACTAATGAGCAACATGCATAAGGATAGAAAAACAACAGCACAGGGTTAATGCAGGATATTCACTGAAAAATAGTTCATAAACAATGAAGATCCATTGCCTGTAGCTGTGGCAGTTCCAGTCACTGTCTCTGCTCTGGAGGCTGAGACCTGGTATCCAGGGTGATGCATCAGTTGCTGCTATTTACATAGCTTAAGAATCCATCTCGCTCAATGCTACATTGAGTGTTAAAAAGACAAATCAATTATGGTAAACAGTGGCATAAGCTGGTACTGTTCGCCGTGGCATCCATCCATCAATCCACCATAGTTCCATAAATGTAGCTAATCCAATTTCACATTTAGCAACTCTTAACAATAAGTGGAATATCTAGTAAAAAGTTAGCTGTATTCCTACAAGGATTATGTTGTTATATAATTATGATAATAACAGCATTGGTCAACGTGAGCTGCTTGAAGCACACATTGGTATGTCAACTGAGGAGAAAGGTTGCTAGGCAATCCAATGAGATCTAAGAGGGCTGTATGAGATGTGGTGAAGACAGAGAGCCAGCAGTTGCTAGGTAAATTGCAATCAAAGTCATATCACACAGAGCAGGAAGCAGAATGAGAGGAGCAAGTGGCTGAAGAACTCTTGTCCTCAGCAGCAAGTGGTAGATATGAATAGGCAGCATGAAGAATTAAGTGCCCTCTCTGAATGAGTCAGTGAGTGGTTTTTTTTTTGTTTGTTTGTTTGTTTGTTTGTGTTTGTTTGTTTTGGGGTTTTTTTTTTAATTTTGAAAGAAAAGGGAGAGTGTAAAAAGCTTGAAATTCATGACACAGGATATTGCATGCTTATATCCGTGACTGACATATTTAGAAATGCTTAGAATGTGGCTTTGGGCAAACTGCTTTGATTTTTGAATGAGACAAGTGAAGGAGGCGGAATAATTGGGTTCATACTCCATGGAGACTGAGTGACTCCCTGCGCCCCTCTCCCTCCCAAGCATCAGAAAAATGAAAGAAAGAAAAAGAAACAACACCCAGAATAAATAATAGGCTGTTGATGAAATAACACAAATGTCTTACACTCAACCAGGTTCACCCACTGACATGGCACGGCGGGGCAGATTGAATTTAGCCGTCTCTCAACTTAATAAACAGGTGTGGCTGTGTGCCCTCCGGAGTGTGGGGGGATTTATGGCTGGGAAGACTGTAGCTGTCATGTCCCTGAAGCAGCAGCACCACCACTGCTCAGCTTCTCTGCCAAGGCGCAGTTTACTCTGCCAGCACTGCCCTTGCATCCCAATGAGCTGCATGCAGGAGACGGCTAATGTTACAGCCTCTTGTCATGTAGCCTGGGATATGAGCTCAATTAACTCAACATAAGCACTGTCAATGGGGATCAAAACAGATACAGGCCTCTTAGTCAGCGGCATTCGTAATTACAGTTTATGTAACAGACTGAGAGTCACACAAAGCAGCATTGGATAAATGTGATTGATAGCTTTGATGCTGAATTTATTTGTTTCCAATCTGTCATTTTTACCTGTAATCCATCTTTGAGTATCTGTATGCAATGGCTGGGGCATGAGGGGTGAGCTCTGGAGCCAGGAATAAAACCAAGGGATGCTCCATCAATTTCAGCTCGCTACAATGATTTACATCTCCCTGGCAGAAGGCAATTCACGACTTGTGGAAATTCAGTATTTTCCCCCCATTTTTCCACATGACTGGGAATTTATCATGGCAGATCTAATCAAGAATTTCAAGGCCACTGGAAGGATCCCTCCTGATTATCGTTGCATTTAATCAGTGGGCGTGTACATTTAATCAAGAATGAATTAACATACTGACGCTGAACTGAGGTAAGTTAAGAGAGGGGCTGTTGCTATTGGAGATTGAACTGATGAATCAGGGGCCCACCAGTCGAGAGGCTCCTTGTAAATGGCAGGGTGTCAGCTATGGGTTCTCTTTGGCTTACTGCTCACACCAGGCATGCATCTGGTGTGAGGAAAACCCATTTAAAAGATTGGAACGATTTGTGCAACATTTCCTAAAATCCTTATTCATCACATCACTTATGTGTCATCATCAACATATTAGAACTCATTCATAGATGAGGAATGGGTTTTCAACTGCTGGGTGTTTCTTTTTGTCTGTGTTCACTTTATACTCATGTAACCATCTAAACAGCCACACAAGTTCAAAATAAAGCATCTGAAATCTGTATTTGCAAAAGATTAATGGAGCTGTAATCTGGTTCTTTTACACTATAAACGTGTCATTTGGCCGTGATAAATATGTTACAGACAGTATATAAACCCAGCATTCCAGTTTCATTTCACTTTATTTATTTATGTTATCATGTTTTCATTAATTTCAAGAAATGAAGCTGTTCCCCATTACATCATTATACTCAAATTAATTTATAAAATAATTTTTACTTAATTTGAATTAATTGTCTTCAGCTAATCTCCCGCTGCTTTATTTTGTGACTTCCACAGTTAATTTAGAACATTTAAATGTATTTAAAGGACTGCAAATGCTCTTTTTTTCCAGCTATTGATACAGATATGTTCAGCACCCCATTTTAAATTATATTTCCTCTAAGAGATGGTTAAATGTTTGTTTTCTCATCTCTCTCTTTAAGTCTTTAGATGCGGGAGCATTTTGTTTTTTGTGTGTTAGGCCCAGGGGCATCGTGTGTACTGCAATGAACTGATTTATTAAATTGTTTGCCTCACAGCAACCACAAATATCCCCCATATTACTGGGAAGCTGGAGACTGTTGACTGGAGCATCGGCGCCACAAAATGATGAATTATATGAGGAGTGGATCCTTCACACAACCGTGCTGTCTGGCACAAATAAACACACGAACGCACACACACGCGCACACGCACGCACACGCACACCCACACACACACACGAACAACACACAGCCGTTACATACTGGACTGTAACTTGTCAACTCAAAAGGCAGAGAAGCAGCAAAAGAGCATATACAGCAAGTGTGTAAGTGAATGTTGCTCCAACATCTTTGGTGTCAGATGGATTTATTGTAGCTTTGATGTATTTGTTTCCAGTTTTTCAGGTTTTCAAACATCTGCCAATCACACAGACGTTTTTCAGTATATTTTTACACATTTAGGAGCAGTGATGATGATGACGAAAATTGAAGTTCTGAAAATCAATCTTCAGCACTCTATTTTACTGATTTGCTTTCAACTTTGATGAAACACATCTGACTTCTTTGAACTCCAAAGCTTCTCTTAAGGGTGGCACCCTGGAAAGGTTTTGACAAAATGAGAGCTAGCCATTCCATATTATAAAATAGCAAAACACACCTGCTATGGCTTATTAATTGTGGGGTGTTTGTTTGATTAATAAGAGGTAATTTATTGATCATGTCTTTTTAACTATAGCAGACTCTCAGACTGGTTGTAAAAGAAGAAAAGGAAGCTGTCATCGATGTTCATGCATGCATACAACATTGTGGTGAAGCCATTTGCGGGGAGAAATAGGCAAACAGTTTCATTCATCCTTTTTTCAGAAGTTCGGTAGAATACAGATCAACATACTGTGCGCCGATCAGAGAATAAATCAGGTGGGGCATTAATGTTTAAAGTGAACTTGCACTTGTTTTCTAATGTTACATTACATTGTTGACAAATTTACTGCATGTATGCAGTAGTTTATGATTAATAATTAATAATTATTATGTGTACCTTTTGCGTGTAATTTATTTATAAATGCTTTGGAGACTGAAAATCTGTGTCATAATAGGCTTAGCACAATTCCTTCAACAAAAGCAACTGTCAGCATTACAAATTAGAGTCGAAACATAATGTTTTATGATGTGCCCATGCTATGGTTGAGGTTTGGTTAGGTCCTGGCTCAAAAGCACACAAGAGCAAATTTGAGGATGATGGTTATTAAAACATTGTCTTGACTCACTTTTGCAAACAGGAGTAGAACAGTGGGCTCTCATTGCAAAATCTGTTATACCAGCAGCCTTGATGCACCACTGGCAAGAGGGATCAAACTGCACAGCTGTGCCATTTATTGATGTTATTTGATCAGTCACTTTGCTCTGTTCATAATTACTGTAGTTGCATCTATTTATAGGTCATTTTCAGCATTCTGATTTACAACCAATCCAGTATTTTATTTCATTCTATTTTATTTTTGGGGAGGACAGTTTCTGCTTGGCTGAACAGATGAAATCAAAGAATATCATGTACTGAAACGCAACTTGACAAGAGATCTCTCGATGTGCAGGGCATAAACACCTCAGGAATCAGAATCAAAGATGTTGCTAAATCTCAAGGATTACCAGTGTGTGTCCATACCAAACCCAATAACCGTGAAATGCTTTGATGTCTGCCCAGGTGGCTGCTAAAATACTGAGCTGTTGTCACGCTGCTTGGCTTTTGCTGCCAGTTTGAAGGTTAACAATTAACAGTTCATCTGAGATTTTTGCTTTTAAGACACACAAACCAAAAAAAGATGTTTATGCACAAAATGCCAAAAGGTTAAAAAAGATTTATGTAAGGAAAAAGGCAAAGGGTCCTTTCTTTTTCATAAAACCAGCTTTGTTTTACTCAGAATAGCAAGCTATTGAAACGCAATATGGTGTGTGTGTGTGTGTGTGTG
>CAAKHG010017214.1:19677-31347 GCA_901007715.1 Dactylopterus volitans | reverse complement strand
AGAAAAGCACTAAATTGACCAAGCAGAACCTGTGACTTGCCAGGATGGGATTGGATGGAGTATTTTAGAGGACAAAGGAAAGTCACAGATTTTGGTCTTAAAACTGTTGCTATAAAATGCTACTTTCAAGGAAAACCAATTTAGACAGCTTCATTTTTAAGTGATATGGCCTTACTGGTTTCTTCACCCATTTGCATCTTCTCACTCTGATTTCATACAACCTTCTCACTACCAGAAGACATTTTTTTGTTGCTGCTTTTACTAATGTGGGCAGCAAGCTACACTGTGCAATTGCAATAAGCTGGAGTTCTACAAACTCATTTCAATTTGAAAACTAGAAGAACATCAAAGTCAACCGGAAGGATAACTCCTTTTAGGAAAAAATATATTTTTACACTTAAAAAAATCCTGCATCTGTCCCAAAAGTTAATGAATTCTTCCTTGCCTTAAGTCATTTCAATTTGAAAATTAGAAGAACATCAAAGTCAACTGGAAGAATAACTCCTTTTAGGAAAATATATATTTTTATACTAAAAAAAAAATCCTGCATCTTACCCAAAAGTTAATGAATTCTTCCTTGCCTTAAGTTCTACCAAGTTTAATTAAAATAAATATTTTTTGTTTAATCCTGTTTTAAGACAAACAAAGTAACTGACAAATGTCAACGAAAGCACAACCTCTTTGGCGGACTTAACGAATCTGCTTTACTAGTTTTCATTTGTAGAGAGAAACTTGTTGTTATCCCAATTTTCTCTGTGTTACATCAACAAATGTCAATAATGCCTTACACCACATGTGAGGCAGAGGAGGCGGAGACAAAATCAAATTATGTGTGACAAAGACAAGAAGAGAAAAACAACAGAGGAAAAACAAAGCTTTCAGAGGAACAGAACAGCAGAGAAAATGATGAGTCTGAATCAAACAAACCCCACTGGTGAAAATGATGAAGGGGAAAAATATGTAACCACTCTCATTTCTGACAAAACGGAACAACCAGAGCACCACAGGACTTGAGTAGCTGTGGGTGATTTCACTGTGAGCCAATCAAGATGCACCAACTTGAACTTGGGAATCTTATCTCATTGAGCTGAGTTGAGCCGTGTGCGCAGTTCCTCTATTTTGCGCTCCTGACCTTGCCACTTCCATGGTGCAGCGTAAACAAGGATTGGTCGAACCAAGCGACATTTTCCACTCAGCTGCAGATTTGCTTTGAAGTGTTTCTCAGATGTCCTTCTGCACACCACTGTTATGAGCTGTGATGTGCATGCTTGTGGTTCTCTTGTAGCATGCAAAAAATCACAGCCATTTCTGCCCTGCTGGAACCAATTGGAGCAATTCTTTCTTATTTGCTTAAATCACAGGTGTTTTCCCATCTTGATTTTCAATTTTACAAAACATAAATGTCTAGACTCTGTCTGCAAACGACATATCGAGACTATATGTGACTCACTGTCTGGAGGAGCTTGCTCTTGGTATAAACAGGCTAATATAACCACTAAAGGGAATGCCGTGTGTATGTGTGTTTGCAACTTAGGGGTGTTGATTGTCAGTCTGTTGCAGCCTCATTGCATGATTGCCGACTCAGTGTATTTGATGTGGGGGCCAAACATGGTGCCTGGCTTTGGGTAGAGGCTTTCCCAGAAAAACTGCTTCCTGCTTCCAAACGCTGATAAAACTGTAGGAAATTTTGTCACATATACTCTGTCTGTCTGTATGTGTGTTTATTTATGTCTGTCTGTCTGTATGTATTTATTTATGTGTGTGTGTGCATGCGTGCATGCGTGCGTGTGCGATTTTATGGAGAATTGCCTCCCTTTTAGTGGCAAAAAGAAAGATAGTGAGGGAATGATTGCATTAAAGTGGAGGCCACATTTAAGGTTAACAGAAGGTTGCCCATGGCACTCTGTGTCATTTACTGTACATGCTCAACTTCTTTTGTGTTTGGGTATCCCTCTGTCCAACCATCCAGCTGCCTGTATGCATTTCTGTTGATATGTCTAGTTCTTGAGAACACAGTACTGGGAATCCCTTGAGGGAAATGTGTTCAAACGTGGCAGAAATGTCTACATAGCCTCAGGGGAGAACCGATAAGATTTTGGTGGTGTTAGCTCTAGATACTCTGACATCTTCCTTGTCCCATTCACATTCACACATCTCTGGAAGGATTTTCATTTGCAAAATTATACTGAACAGATTCTGGTGGTCCAAGTTCAAGGTCAGCTCCTCTGTGTAACCAACCATCCGAGAAGGCAGCCTTGGGAACTGTTCGGAAAAGGGCAGGCACTTTCGAGAACAACTTGGGAGGCGATTGGTTGAGCCACGTCTCCAAAACATGTATGTTCAGAAGTCAATACTCTTGTCAGTTCCCTATGGCAAGGCCCTGTTAGGAATGACTGGATGATAAATTCTGTTTTATACTGTGCAATTACATTAAAGACTGCTTCTTCTTCTTCTTCCTCGTCTTTTTCTTCTTTTGCTCTTTATTCTGAGCTAACTGGGCTGTCATAGATGTTACAATCGAATCAAATTTGTCCTTTAAATGTTTTTTTTTTCTCTCCAACTGATTTTGTCAAAATTCTACAGTCATCATGCAGATAACAGAATGAATGATGGGTTTTTGTTGAAATACTTCGCATGGCCAAAATACATGCATGAGATACATTTGCCTCGTGCCACGGCTCTAGCGGCAGAGTGCTGCATTTATACTGAACTGAAGCTTCTATGTGGAACAGCACTCAGGCATGTGATTTCATCTAGTCTATTTCTTTCCTCAAGGCAAAGCTACACGTCTCTCCAATCATTAAAAACCTGGTCAAAACAGCATAGAACTGTATAAAAAATTAGTGCAATTAGGTAATGAGGTAATGCTGAGGCAGCAATGCCCTTGTGTTTTTTTTTAATTGTTAACATAACATTAATAGTCAATAAGGATGGATTAGACACAGTTTAAAGTATATATGACCATTTCATGAAAAGAGGCCTCATTTTTGCAGTGGTTTGACTGAAAATGCTTTGACTGATTCACATTCTTGCTGTATGTGACACAGACAGACCCGATATAGCAGGTAAACAAAGTCACTCTCTTGAGCTGTTGTGAAGGACCGCCTCACATATTCCAAGGGTAATAATAAATGATTTGCCTTTTTTTTTTAATCTGGGAAACATGAATTGATTTTGTGTAGCTTCTCTTTTAAACGTATACATGATCATGTATGTGTAAACAGTATGATCTCTTTTTTTATCGTTCTCAAGGGTAGGGGACTTGTCATTGGGAAATGACATCCCAATCTCACATGTAGGATGCAGCATCTCTTTGAAAGTACAGACACATACACACACACCACGCACTCCCTAATGTCGTCAGAGAGTGATGGGGCACCATCCTGCCGACAGAAAAAAGTCGTCTGTTCCATCTCAGGCAAATAACAATAAGCCTGGGGCTGGATTCCAATGGGCTTTCTCTTTGAAATGGGATACCGGCACACGCATTACAAATATATCTCTTGTTTTATCTTCCGGGCCAGGCCCATGGAAAAATTATTCCAAATACCTGCCACGCTTTATCTGGAACCCTGGAATAGGTTAGACCCAGCCGGGAACACGAGGATGTCTAAAATAAGGCGTCTATTACGGGATGGAGTGGAGATGGATGGGACAGAGCGGGAAGGGATGGGGATCGGGGGTATTTTAGGTGTATCGGCTCTGTGAAAAAGGGCTTGTTGCGGGGGCTTGGGGCTGCTTTAACGTCTACAATGTGGGCCGCTGTCAGCTGTTCTACGAACTGCATGTGTTGGGGGAGGTGCGTGTGGATGCGCACGCGCATGTGTGCGTGCGTGCGTGCGTGCGTGTGTGTGTGTGTGTATACATGCTCGTGTAGGCTCACACGTCCATGGCAGAACGGGAATATAAATAACATTTTTCCTACAGATGTTCTCAACTTGACAAATTTGTTCTTGGCCTGTGTGATACTTCTTAGCATATGGTATGATGGCTCAACCTTTATTGACTTTCTTCAGCCTCTCTCTGCCCCTGTTCAAACCATTGCTTTATAAGGTCAACATTTATATTTTTGGAGTTCAGCTGATGACGTTTTTCACAGTGACTGATAACAAGCAAGCTATTCTCCAAAATATGGAAAAGGTACATGGTGAGGAAGATTTACAGTGACCGCTGCAGAGGTTAAAAATGTCTCTGAAATCAGCTACTTTAACTACTGCTTAGAATTATGTATACTTTTTCTACTCACTGGAAAAAATTTCACATTTACAAGAAGTGGTATCCAAGGGGATATGAACGGGTCTGGGCTTCTCTATTTCAGATAGATGATTGTTTTCAGAGGTGAAACCCAATCAACATGTGAAATGTTAAGAGAGAGAAAGGGGCAGGAGAGATTAAGGTGTGAGATTAAGGAGCAGCCACTGAGCAGATGAAGGAAAGTAAGGAACAGAGGGAGATAAAGCTGTTGAAAGCGAGTCCTTGAGGACTTCATCCAACTCTCCCCCTCTGTTTGGTGCATGGGACCTATCACATAGTTTGTCACCATTGCCTGAAGAGTCCCGCTGACATTTCCTTCAGCAGCTGAGTGTGTGTGAACACCACTGTGCAGACTTACCCCTAGAAATACATAGTCATCTGCATAGTTCCCATGGCTGAATTGAGAGGCAGCATATTCGTCATGCCAGTGATGCCAAGACACTGGACCAAGATTCTGATCTTTTTGAAACTCATGAGAAAGACGTGACGTTAAAGAGCAGCGCATGCGAGTTTGAATACCAGTGCGCCCCTGTCTGACGAGAGGTGTCAGTGCCATCATGGTGCCCAATACCATCGCTTATCTTTTTTTTTTTTTTCCCAGGGCGGGTAGAAGGGGTATTGTGTTGAAAATTGAAATGTTTGCTATTATAATTTCGAATGCATATTCTATATTCAATGATATTTCAGACAGATCAATAAGTGGATGTTGTTTTTCTTTTAATGTTACAATCCATAAGATCTCAGCCTATGTTTAGCTGGTGACATCCTTAATCACTAGTGCGCAGCAAGTGTAATTTAATAAAGGAGTTATTGCCTTGTTGAGAAAGTAGTAGCCTGTCACATGCAGATCTTTATTTAAAAGCTCAATGTGACTGATCCTTCTTGTTCCATTCATCCATACATGCTTACCTGTCACACTCTATCTATCGCTATCTTACAAACACAAAAAAAATTGCCCAATGAGTACTTGAGAATCAAATTCAACTTATATTTTGGGCAGTAAATTACTTGACGATCACTTTGCAATTGCAGTATATGTAATATAGTTTTCCGTGAATGTTGCAACAAGACACCCAGCTCCTTCAGTCTGTATTTACTAAAAATGCAATGGCTTTCATCAGTACACTATTGACTCAGTCCCCATTGCGTTACCTCATTTGGTGTTAGAAAGACTTATTGGTAATTTACTCGATTGTTTTTAAAAATGTAATGGCGTGAATCAATTTAACAGGTTGATTAATCATGATCAGTCACAATTTTAAAATACCATTATTTACTTGTATGTTAAGGGATAAAAAAAAGAAATGCATGTGTCATATTGAAATAATACCACACATTTGTTTGCATGACACCCTTGTTAAAGAAAAAAAACTGAATTTTACTGTCTTATAGTATCTCAAATAATTTTGAAATTCAAACTAAGCTGAGGTTTCTGTACTAATTGCAAACGTTAACAAGTAAACAGTGACAGTCCTGCTCAATAGACATTGTGATTACTATGTTAAGGATTGACGTTTCAAAAAAACCTACATGGCTCAGCAACGTACATCATAACACCAACACTGGACCTTAAATGATGCTTCAGCAGTGATATGATGTATTTAAGATCCTAAAACCTTGGCACTTAAAATAGTATTGCCACGTTCAGCATTATTAACTCCAGGTACTTTGCTCTGCAAGTCCAAAGCCAGCATACCACAGCTTTCCTGGGATGTGTTTGTGTTTCACAGATGTATGCATGATTTGATCAGAAATGAAATCCAAGTTCGGGTACAGGGGTTCTGAAGTGTGCAGAGCCATCTTTTGTTCTCTATGCAAGAAGCATCAAACTTCACAAGGTTCAGATATTGTCTGAAATATTCGCCTCGCTCTCACCCACCCATCCCTCTTTTTAGGGCTGATTCTGCCAAGATGACACAGGCCATGAGGGGAGACCAGGCCCACCAGCCGGTCCCAGCCCGCAAGTCAGCCAGCCTGTCCTCGCCAAGTGCGGCTCGCCGCCTGTACCGCAACTTGTCTGGAAAGTTCCGTGTGGGCACCAACCCCCCTGCCCTGGAGGACAGTATGGTGTCAGGACGGGGAGGAGAGAAGGAGAGGCTGCGCAAAACCACCATAGTAAGTCAGAGAGAAAGTAGGAAAAAATAATAAGCCCAGGAACATTGTAGTCTAAAAATATTCTGGGAAACGTTATAGCCTTGGATAGTCTGAGAGTGTCAGGTAATATCACACAACCCACTCACCTCAACTGCTGTCAAGACAACAAGAATGCAGAGACGCAATCTAATACTGTGGTTGTGTGTTGGCAGTTACACATAACTGAAATGCTTGACAAATATAAAGATACAAGCGTAACGCAGGTATCCCAATTCAGCAATATTCTGATTTAACATCCAGTAAACTTTTTTATGTCACAGTTCCAGAGTAATGAAGCTTTGTTTGAGGCAGTGGAGCACCAGGAGTTGGACTTGGTACAGCTGCTTCTCTCCCAGTACAGTCTGGAGGAGCTGGACCTCAACACCCCAAACAGTGAGGGCCTTCTGCCTCTCGACATCGCCATCATGACCAACAATGTGCCCATGGCCAAGCTGCTGCTGCGAGCTGGTGCCAAGGAGAGTCCCCACTGTGAGTAACTGTGGCACCGTCTCAAAGAGGTGGACATGATTTTGAAAATGTGTTTCATGTGAAAGCTGATGTTCGACAAGCACATTGAACAACATCTAGCTATCTTAACGTAAAGAATGATATTTTTTGCATACCTGCTGTTTACATGCATCTCATTCAGACAACCAAGCCCAGAGCAGAGTGTGTGCGGTTGCATTATGCTCACAGTAGCAGGTGTTTTTCTCATATTCACTTCACTGCCAAAATAAAAGTTGTCAAAGCTCTTATTAAGCCTGTTGTTACCATCTACGCAATGGAACAGATATTATCAATAATATCATACAATTAGCTCCTCTGTTTTTTCAATAGAAAATATCCAGGCAGCTTGACAGCTCTGGACTTTTGTTAATAAAAGTTTTTTCTTCCTTACAGGTGAGTCACACCATTGAAAATGCTACACTGGCTTTCAGCAGAAAGGACATTGATTTGCCAGATACTAAAGCCAATGAAATCTTCTTTGATATGTAGTCAAAGGCAATATTAGTTTTTCCTTTAGCAGCTTATAGCCATTGCAAGCTAATGATTCGATTTGCTTCCAACTAATGTTATATAATTCAGTTTTAAGTGTAGCTCAGAAGTGAGAGCAGATACTGATCTGTTGGTGCGTCAATAGCCAGTCTGGGGGACCCAACGACTGTCGTTGTAGAAGCTAGAACTGCCATGACAACATGAGATGCAACCAAAGCAACCGCAGGAGTTGCCCAAAGCAACCGCAGGAGTTGCCCAAAGCAACGACTCACACATAGCTTATAACACAATCTCCTATCATGCACATTCGTGTTATAGTCATCCACATGCACTTCTCTCTGTTTTCTACTGGCAGTGAAAGCATATTAAATGTGATGAACGACTTGTAATCATGATGCAATATTAGTCATCTTCATAAGCATTTTTCACTGTCTGTGATCCACTGAGCTGCTTCTCCTTTCTTCTGTTAATGATTAGAACTCGCCAGTAAGGCTCCTCGCCTGTTTGTGTTTGTACTTGTGCACACACACACACATAACACACTTTTCCAGAGCCATGCCAGACGTCTTATAAAGGTATCATTAAATTGAAAACACTTGAATGGAAAGTGGTGTTTACTGAAGTTTTCTCTTTGATTGTGCTCTCTCAACAGAACCCAAATAACTCATGAGAGAGTGTAGGTCATATGAGTGTGTGTTTGTGTGTGTGTGTGTGTGTGTGTGTGTGCGTGTGCGTGCGTGCGTGCGTGCCTGCGTGCGTGCGTGCGTGTGTGAGTGAGTGAGAGAGAGAGAACAAGAGAGAGCAAATGACTGAAACAGAGAGAAAGGGAGAGAACAACAGCACACGAGGAAAGTAAAGGCTCACCCTCTATTTTTATAAGCATGCACTAATCAAACTCCATCTGAGAAGAATTGACATCAAAGACTCTCTTTCGTTTGGAAAGTAATTGATCCAGACGCTTATTGATTTTGTTGTGCTTGACTTCACAGTGTGTGGTTACCAGAGAGACAAGGGCAGACAGCGACAATCAAAAAGATTCTCAAAAGCAACTCATATTCTCTCCATAAATCCCTCAGTGGCTCTCAATAACACAAAGCTACTCTAATACGCTTAGAGTACCCCAGCCTTAAAGTGAAATAAGGACAAATCAGACACACGTTCACACTAGTGACAGCAACTAGAGCACTTTTTAGGCCAAGGAAGGCCAAGGAACACTGCAGAGATTTCAATCAATTTAAGAGTCCAAGTCCATATCAGAATTTCAAAACTATCCTTAGTGATTGTCGTAGCTGGAACCCCAAATTCAAAGAGAAGCTCACAGTCGCTGAGGAGACACCACGAGAGCCACAGAATTAAACACCCAGATGGACATTTTGACACGGAGCTTTAAACTTACTGTCAACAGTGGAATCTAACGCTCAACAGTGGAATCTACAATGAACAAACACAGACCACACAGACTAAACACAGACTCACACCAGTCCCAAACACTTCACGAATGACCAGCCGCCACAGAAGTGTAATATGCTACTGTCCTTTGTGACCTAAGCAGCTTTACATTACCTGAAAATCACTTTTATTTACATTGAAATTAGAAACTTTGAGTTGGTTATGCCCTCGCTTTGTGCTTTTGCACATGGCCACGATTTGAATATTTGCATTGGCTGTTACATCTGATCTACTATTGTGATGTGTTTTTGTTTAAGTAAACATTGTTCACGTTGTCTAACCCCTTTGAGAAAAAAAAAAAATTCCTCCGATGCAGACTGTTTGAGGCTGTGGTATATGATATAAATAGGTCAGTTGTGCAAGTTTTTCCCCAAGCTTTGCAGAAAAATAGTTTTACAATGTCAGTGTTAAAATGATGTCTATGTATGTTCCCACCATTCTCTGTCCCTTATAACCGCATATGAAGAATACTCTCACCCCTCTCACTTTCATTGCCCCATTTTCTTTTGTCATTTTCTCTGTGTCGTCATCCCTAAAGAAGGACAGCTCAGTTAAATAAGGTTTATTGAGGAATCTGCCACAGCTTGTTGGAAAACAAAGAGATTAAAGAGAGAGGTCTGCAAAACCAATTCACAGCATCCTGGCCAATGGATTTCTTGCAGTGTTAGTGTGGTCAAATGCACCAACACACTAATTGACCTTAAAGTGGCCTGCAAAGTCCAAAACCTCATCTGTTAATACAGTCTTCATGTTAAAACTTTTCTCTCCTCATTGTCTCTAACGTATGTTTTTTAGTTGTGAGTCTGGAGGGCCGAGCGGTGCATTTGGCCACTTTGGTACAGGAGGCGGAGCAGCGGGTGTCTGAGCTCCAGGCCCAAGTTCATGGCGACGGTCCTACAGAACGCGATGGATCCGACCGGGAGAGGCAGCTAAAGCCGTGGGAGTGGCGGCTGCGGCTGTTCCGACGCATGCAGACGGGCTTCGAGCATGCAAGTAAGGCTTTAAGATGCCTGTGATTGTAGCTGCAAAGATTTCTCACATGTTGAGGGAAGCTTGCCGCTCAGATCATTCCAGCAGTCGTCTTTGGTTTTCATTTTTGCACCCTTTTTTTCTGCTGGCATTCTGTCTGGGCTGAGTTAATGGCTTCCACACAGGGATGCCTAGCACTGTGTATGTGTGTGTGCAAACATAACACGCTTGTATTCCTGCTTTAATTTTTTATAGGCATTTCATGACACATTTAGTGGCAGGGTAGACAGCCACCCCCACCCCCGAAAAAACAGACACACTCACACGCACACACTCCTCCCTTACACCCAAACCAATGTGGCCTTTGATGTCAAAAAGATCTTTCCCCTCTTAATAATTCCACATACTCATGTAGTTTTGATGACATGATTTGCACCACATGTCAAAATTGATGCTTCTGTAATTGCATTGTTTCAGTGGTTACTGAGTTGACATTAATGTATGAAGATCTTAGAATACAGATGTGTTATAGCTGCCATTTCCATTATTACTGACTGTATATTCAGACAATAATATGTCTGAGGCATCCACGACACGAGACTCTGTGCAGCAGACCAAATGATGTCATTACACTGAGCTGATAATGCACTTATTCAGGCGAAACGGTGCTAGCATACAGGATAGGATCTTAGTCTGGTTTTGTTCACCTGTTTGTCTCACTGCTTTCTTGTTTTTGTCTTTTTATTTATTTATTTGCTTTGCATTCTCTCCGTCTGTCTATCTATTCAGACCCTCCAGATGCTCCCAGTGTAGTTCGACTGTCTGTCAGCAGCAGCACCAGTCTGAGGGTGGATTTCCAGGAACCTCTCTGCGTCAACTCTGCTGTGGTTACTAAGTACAAAGGTCAGGCATTGTAGTGGCAGTTGATTATCTTTCTTCAATTTACACCTAAACCTGGCCCATTACTCATTACACCGTTACAATTCTTACTTTTCATGGTCAAAAGCTTTTTTTCATTCCAAGATGTCCATTGTTTTGTTTTTTTCTTCAAGCCCCCATTTGTTGTATGCTTTTGATTCCATCTGCATCTTACAAAAAACTGCTTAAATGCAACTGCCGTTAAAAACAGCTACTCATCAAACACCTGAAGAAAATAATAAACAAACTTTGTGACACCTCAGCTCATTTCTGGCTTAAAGTACATAATGAAATACTATACATGAGCTGTTATATGAATCCAGACAATATTAGAACTCATGTTACGAGTAATGCAACATAAGTCATTCACCAGATACAGTTATGAGCACTCCAAGTAGCTCTTACAGGCATCTCGCTCAGTCAGCTTCGACACATTGAACCATCTATAATCGGTATCAGTAAATGTAAATTCACAGCTTTGCATAGCAAATTATTAAGAGCGAAAAGATTTTTTTCTGAGTCGCAACTACAATATTCACAATTTTGAAAATCTTTTTTTATTAAATTACACGTTGGCTTGTGTTTGCAGTGAGCTGGAGCTGTTCTCCCTCCTTCAGTCCCTTGCTTAGTGAGATGGTGGTGGAGGACACCACTCTGCTGCAGTGCAACATCACTGGACTCACCTCTGTAAGTAATGCCGGAATCTCCATCACCATCATGCTGCTGGCCACTTGAATTGCTGAATCAGTATTGTTTGATCAGGGAGAAGGAATCTAAAGGTAGAGCTAAATGTCTGATGATGTGAAGACACGACGTCCGCTCTATTGGCATTAACTTTGAAACCTGTGCTGTCTGAATAGAGTGAATGTGCATTTGGTTCTGTGCACAGAACCAAATGCACATTCACTCTATTCAGACAGCACAGGTTTCAAAGTTAATGCCAATAGAGCG
>CAAKHG010017213.1:0-10785 GCA_901007715.1 Dactylopterus volitans | reverse complement strand
CCCATAAATAAAGCCACTTAATGCAAAATTTAAGAAAAATTTAATAATTATCCGATTAGTCGACTAATCGTTTCAATAGTCGATGACCAGTCGACTATAAAAATAGTCGTTAGTTGCAAATCAAAATTTAATGATTATCCGATTAGTCGACTAATCGTTTCAATATTCGATGACCAGTTGACTATAAAAATAGTCGTTGGTTGCAGCCCCACCAGTGAGCGGAGCGCTAGGGCTGCAACTATCGAATATTTTTGGAATCCATTATTCTGTCAATTTCTCATCAATTAATCGAGCAATTGGATAAATCCCACTTTTGTTTTTGTTTTGTTTTTTAAAGTAGATCTTTGGTGTACTATTAAACATGAAAGGTCTCCTAAAATAAGCAAGCAAGTGGACGTTAGAAACTCACAGAACAGGTTTTCATTCAAACTCAACACTTTTATTAGAAGGGCTGAAAACGAGAAAGTTATTGGTTCATTTGCTTTCGTGCTGCCTGAAACTGGCTAAAGATATTTACAAAACTGAGGGCTGCATTCTAAGTAGCATTCTAGTATTCGTCAGTTAGCAATACCTTACTTATAATATTAGCATACCTTAGAGGCTCTGAGTCAACTTGATGAAGTGCTGTTGCTGATAGGATGCTTTCAGATCAGGTGTTGCAACATTGACAAGGTATTGTTGTGGTCAGCCAAGTTTGTTTTACAGTGTATAAACTGCACTGTATCATCTGCCTTACGCAATGTGAAATGGTCCCACACTTTAGACATTCTCCGTCTCTTACGCATACGATTTTCATTTTCTGCCATATCCACGGAGAGTTAAGTAAGTAAGTGGCACCACCGTATGTCTTAAAGTGTCCATCATTTAAAACAGTCTGTGTGAAACAAGTATACTTGTGGGAGTGATACGACAGCAACGAGATGGCATGATGACATGAATTAAACGAATCCTCGAGGCAATGAATCTGCCTCGAACAGTTTTTGCACTTGAATTATTCGTATTCCTCGATTGATCGTTTCACTTCTATCGAGCACACAGATCAACACATGCTCAATGAAAAGTAAGGTTGTTAATCCGTTGTTTGTCCATCCGTCGTTTGGCCTTTACTCTCCACAAAAGTGGCAGTTTCCTCTGTTGTCCAGTGGTAATTACTGCCCAGATGCTGGTAGTTATCATAACTGAATTTGGTTTTGATCGTCTGGAAATCCCAGACTGGATTCAGTAGACGAGTGATTGTATATAGCCTGTTAACTAGGGATGCATAGCTTTGTTTTGGTCTTTTTCTTATGGAATCTGAACTTACTGTACTTCTCTGTACTTGCGGACTCCAATACTTGTGAAAAGTCATCAGTCTTGTTCCAGTTCACAAGTAGGCAAGTGGCAAGTGTTCCCACTCCACCCATTTTACCAAGTCCGCATTGGATGGATACTTTCGTGAACTTTGCAAAGCCATGTATCCCAGAAAGCATTTTGGCTCAACGACAGCTGGCTTGGCTGAGAAGATGCACAAATGTAAGTAAAAACTGACATTAAAATTAAAATGGTTTCTGTGTTGCATAAAGTGGTTTTAAGATAATTTGAGGGGGGAAGTTTAAAAATGTGGTTTATGTATCAACATTTGAATAATTGTAGTCCCGCAGGGCCATTGTTGGTGGTGTAGAACTCCACGAAAGTACAGAGTGAATCTCAGCCTGCACTATTGAAATAATCAGCTGGCTGAGACGACTGTCATTAGATACTTAATGGGTCCAATAGATTTGGTGTTGAAGTCATATTTTATTTTTACTGTGAAAATTTTGAACTAATTGAAAATTAGCATGTTATTGATAGTCCCCTTTGAATTCATTGATTTATATAAATGTTGATGGAAGGTTTGCTTGTTTTTTTACTCCCAAATAGCAATTGACTTCTTATAATGGTTATGTTGTTTGATTAAAATTGTATTGGTATTTGGTGCATTACTTTACTACTACTGCTACTACTGTTGTTGTTGCCTATACTATTACTTTATAAATACTATATATATATGACTCTATACTGCTGTAATGTTTTTTTTTTCCGCATGGTGCTGTATATTTTATTTTAGGGACCAGTGAAGAGACCCAGGCCCTCATTGAGTGGCAGGTGAGAGCATCTTCACAGGGAGACACCATTCTTACAAGGCTGGATGGGAGTGATGATGATGATGATGATGATCAGTGGATCTGACTGTCTAAGGAGGGCTGGAGAAGAGTGAATGAATCATGGCCAGACCCGCAGGCAAATCCTGACCCACTTTCTCTATCTCTTCTGATGACCTGCTGAATGATTGACTTTTAATGTTTTTAAATTATAAAATTATATTAGAGGGCGACATGGTGGTGCGGTGGTTAGCACCGTTGCCTCATAGCAAGAAGGTCGCAGGTCCGATTCCTGGCCTGCGGTCTTTCTATGTGGAGTTCGCATGCTCTTCCCGTGGGTGCGTGGGTTCTCTCCGGGTACTCCAGCTTCCTCCCACCTCCTAAAAGCATGCTGAGGTTAACTGACTATTCCAAATTACCCGTAGGTGCGTGTGTGAGAGTGTGAGTGGTTGTATGTCCTTCATGTTGACCTGTGATGAACTGGCGTCTCGTCCAGGGTGTACCCCGCCACTCGCCCATTGCCAGCTGGGATCGGCTCCAGCACGACCGCGACCCGGAATAAGCAGAAGACAATGAATGAATGAAAATTATATTAGATATTTATTATACTGCATGAATTGATGTGCAGCTGAATAAAATTCAAACATGACTCGTGTGGTTTATTGTATCATAACTACATGATAAATCAGATGCTGTGATAGTAAAATTATCCATGTTCTAGCACTCAAAAGTGACTTAAAATAAAAACCAAATTGCTCCTTTGTAATTTCAAGTTTATTAGCACATATGTGTGTTTATGTGTGTATATATGCCATTTTAGAGCATACAGATGATGCCAATGTGTAATATATAAATGAATGACAATATTTGATTTAAAATATTTTTTAAAAATGTGTTGTGGTTGCTTTATATAATGCACTGTAGGTGCATTATATAAAGGTGTAATGTAGGTGTAATGAGGCCTAAACACTAGGCAGTAAAACACTGCTGTTGTGAACTCCGGGACTTCAGGAGTATAAACCTGTTGTGAATTTTTCAATGTCCTTGCAGACTTGGGTATTGAGAAATTGCCCATGTCTTTTAATGTCTGACAGAAACCCATAAGGAAGTCGGCCATTTTGTATTTTGTGCTCGTCTTTGGTGATTTACACATATTGTACTTTAACAATCTTCCCAAAGCTTCCAAGCTCAAAGATGGTCAGGGCAATCTTTTCAATTAACATTATTGGAGGTTGCTGGAGTGAGACTGTGTCCGCTCACATCTGAATGAAACTACATGCTGGATTCAAACTACCAATGGTTATCCACGGATAGGAACAATCCCACAGTTGCCACTTCTTTTACTGTGTTCCAGTAAACTAGCTGCTACTCTTTGAGTAGCAGCTATTTTTACTCCCTCTATTTTTGGTTATACCAAAACCTAGCTCCTCTTGATTGCATTTACCAACCCATTTACATTATAATTAATTATTTAAAAACTTTGCATTTATTTGTTCGTGAATATGTTTTAAGCTTCTTTATAAGCATATTCAATTTTGTAAGTCATGTTTTGCACCCCTGGCACCACAATGAACAGAAATACACACAAGATCATCAAAATGTAACACAAAATAGAACAGTGAAGTCAAACACAAATAAGTGTTGCCCTCCAGTGCTGATGCCTCTTTTATGGCTTCATGGCTCTGTTGGAACATGAGTATAGCGGGGAAGTCTCTACCTTCCATTGGTGGAAGAGGGCTCCCTTTGGCTTTCGAGCTGATGCTTGGGTACAGCAAAGCCCTGTTTCTGGTGAGCGGTACGGTATGGGCATTTGGGTGTTTCCACTGACAAAGTTGTGGAAAATACCAAAAGAACCATACCGTGACGCTCTCATTTTTGGTAATCCCTGTGTTGGAGTAGCAACTGATCCCCTACCTAAAGGGTGGAGCTAGACACATTGTAGTTGGTGATTGGGCACACAAATACAGAACGCGCCATATTTAAAAATCACATTGATTTTACTCACGGCGATTGTTTATTTCTCTGGAAAATTACTTCATGTACCTGCTCACTTTTGACCAATAATAACGATAATGCAGTAATCATGGAGGAAAGGGTACAGCGGGAGCTGAATGGAGCCATGAGGAACGAAAAAGTGCTCCAGGTTGTCTCTGCTGAAGCTGAAGAAGCTCCGAAGTGAGTATCGTTGCATGAAAGACCACAATGGCCCAAGTGCGTGAATAGGAAGACATGAAGGTGATACGAGGTGATTGACGCCACCGACTGGCCACCGACCAGCCACCGAACAGCCACTGACCGGCCAGCTTGGTTAGAGACGGCGGAATTGCCACAGCATCTGTTGGTAAGTTGTTTGTTTTGTTTGTTTTGTTTTTTTTTTTGTTTTTTTTTGGCTTCTGCTGTGTTAGCCCTGTGATCTGAAATACCATTTCCCAATAACAATATGTGACTGTCACTGAGGTGGCAGTCACATAATTAAATGGTTTGAAATAATAGCACAAAAGAATGCTGGAGAGAGACAATGAATTAAACAACTTGAGGTTGAGCCTACTGTGTTTTAACTCATAGCCAGCCACCCATTGTTAGCGAGCTAATGGTATCTTGCTAATCATATGCTATATATTTTTGTCTGTACTTGCTTATGGAACATTTGCTTTTGTTATTGTATGTAACACAACATTTGTGAAATATTTCAGTTGAGAATCCAGGCTTGAAGCACAACAGAGACCTTGATGGCTCGGTGCCCCACCCTGCCTCTGACCAGTTAACCTCACCCAGCTGTTTGCCTGCGTGCTCACCGACTTGAACGCCAATGCCAACAACAGCACCAGAGGCCAAGGATCCTCTTGCCTCAAGTGTCGCGTCCCGACCGACGAAAACTGGTAAGATATGAAAATTGCAGGATGAATGATCACCACGTTAGAGAATCACTTTCTGCTGTATGACTATTTTTTTTTATAGCACTGTTTTTGCATCTTAGTGTCATACAGAACACTTGTATAGAATGCTTTGTTTTAACATACTCTTTTAATATCTGCTTTTCTGTTCTAGGCAAGAGAAAAAAGGGCTGGCATGAAGTAATGGCAGCTCTTCAGGGACTACAGGCATTGGATGAGAGGCAGGCTGAGTGGTAGGAACGTCGGGAGTGGAACTTCCAAATGATGCTGGAAGATAACCAGGAGGACAGAAGACAAGACAAGCCAAGTCCATTAAACATGGGAGGAAGAGATACAAGCCGTGTCTCCCTTATCATGGACAACAAAACATCACTGGGGAATATGAGAACGCCGGGATTTTAGTCTGATGATTTTCTGAAGAGTCATGGCTACAGTCAGATACTCCTGCCGTCAATGTTGCATCGAGGGATTTCAGTTTGTAGGTACTGCACTGAGAGTGGTAAGCGTAGAGGAGGTGGGCTTGCTATTTTTGTCAACTACAGCCGGTTCAATCCTGATCATATTACTATCAAAGACGGTATCTGTAGCATGAATATTGAACTGTTAGCTGCTGGCTGACTCCCCATCTGGTTGTCTCCAACCACAACTGCTCACCATCTTCCTACACCCTCCTAATAGCACCTCACCCTACTGTATGAGCCCCCCATCCACCTCTCCTGACACCCGCTCTGGCTCTCAGTTTCGTTGTCCTCTTATGACTGGTGACTCCAGCCCCTCCACTGCAGCTTGCCCTCATACACCTCCCCATGTCAGGAGACAGCGGAGCCAACTACCCGCAGACAAGGCTGTGGGTCCTGATGGTGTTAGCCTAAGAGTCCCTAAAACCCGCATCGCTCAGCTCTGTGGAGTGCTTCACCATGTCTTGATCATGAGCCTGAGACTGCAGAGGATCCCTGTGCTTTGGAAAATGTCCCGCCTTGTCCCACTGCCGAAGACACTACATGCCAGTGATCTCTCTGACTACCGACATGGTGCTTCATAGGATGAAGAAAATGGAGAGACTAGTTCTAGAGCAGCTGTGGCCTGTGGTCAGGCCCTAACTGGACCCCCTTCAGTTTGCCCACCAGCCCAGGATAGGAGTTGATGATGCCATCATATATCTGCTGAACTGTATTTACACCCCCCTGGACAAGCCAGCAAGCACTGTTTGGGTCATGCTCTTTGACTTCTCCATTGCTTTCAATAACATCAGGCCAGTTCTATTGGTGAGAATCTAACAGGATTGTGTTCTGGATTGTTGACTGTCTCACTGGCAGACAACAGTACGTGCGCTTGCAGCACTATCAGACATACTATCTGACATACTATCAGAGGTCAGAAATACTGGAGCACCTCTAATGACCGTCCTCTCTCCCTTCCTCTTCATCCTTTAGACCATGGAATTCAACCACCAGACTCGGCCTTGCCATCATCAGAACTTTTCTGATGACTCTGCTGTGGTTGGATGTACAGTTAGTCCAAAAATATTAGGACAGTGACACAAGTTTTGTTATTTTATCTGTTTACGAAAACATATTCAGGATACAATTATATGATCAATATGGGCTTAAAGTGCAGACTCTCAGCTGTAATTTGAGAGTATTCATATCCAAATTGGAGCAAGGGTTTAGGAATTACAGCTCTTTAATATGTAGCCACCTCTTTTTCAAGGGACCAAAAGTAATTGGACAATTGACTCAGAAGGCTGCAAAAAAAGGCTGCATGGGCTCTTCCCTCGTTAACCTGTCATCAATTAAGCAGTTCAAAGGTCTGGAGTTGATTCCAGGTGTGGCGTTTGCATTTGGAAGCTGTAGCTGTGAACACGCAACATGCGGTCAAAGGAGCTCTCAATGGAGGTGAAACAGACCATCCTGGGGCAGAAAAAAAAGAAGAAATCCATCAGAGAGATGGCAGAAATGTTAGGACTGGCCAAATCAACAGTTTTGTACATTCTGAGAAAAAAAGAGCGCACTAGTGAGCTTGGGAAGTCAAAAAGACCTGGACGTCCACGGAAGACAACAGTGGTGGATGATCCACTGAAGTGAAGAACACTCTCCAGGAAGTAGGTGTATCAGTATCTAAGTCTGCCATAAAGAGAAGACTTCATGAGAGTAAATACAAAGGATTCACCACAAGGTGCAAACCATTAATCAGCCTCAAAAATAGAAAGGCCAGAATTGACTTTGCCAAAAATCCCCTGAGAAGGCAGCCCAGTTCTGGAACTGCATTCTTTGGACAGATGAGACAAAGATAAAGCTGTACCAGAATGATGGGAAGAAGAAAGTTTGGAGAAGAATTGGAACAGCTCATGATCCAAAGCACACCACATCTTCTGTAAAACATGGTGGAGGCAGTGTGATGGCATGGGCATGCATGGCTTGCAGTTGCACTGGGTCCCATGTGTTTATTGATGATGTGACCAAAGACAGAAGCAGCCGGATGAATTCTGAAGTGAATAGAAATATACTTTCTGCTCAGATTCAGCCAAATGCAGCAAAGTTGATTGGACGGCGCTTCTCAGTACAGATGGACAATGATCCAAAACATACTGCAAAAGCAACCCAGGAGTTTTTTAAAGCAAAGAAGTGGAATATTCTGCAATGGCCAAGCCAATCACCAGATCTCAACCCAATTGAGCATGCATTTCACTTGCTCAAGACAAAACTTAAGGCAGAAAGACCCACAAAGAAGAAACAACGAAGACAGCTGCAGTAAAGGCTATGCAAAGCATCACAAAGGAGGAAACCCAGCATTTGGTGATGTCCATGGGTTCCAGACTTCAGGCAGTCATTGCCTGCAAAGGATTCTCAACAAAATATTGAAAATAACATTTTGGGGTTATTTTTATTTGTCCAATTCCTTTTGAGCCCCTGAAATGAGGAGTGTTTGTATAAAAATGGCTACAATTCCTATATGTTTAATCATATATTTTTGTTCTAGCCCTTGAATTAAACATTAAAGTCTGCACTTCAATTCTGTTGTAGTTGTTTCATTTCAAATCCAATGTGGTGGCATGCAGAGCCCAAAACATGAAGATTGTGTCACTGTCCAAATATTTCTGGGCCTAACTGTATCAGCAGGGGTAATGAGACTGAGTGGCCTTTGCCACACTGAGCTGCAGGTGGTTCAGCTCAGTGTGGCAAAGGCAAAAAAGCTTGTTGTGGATCTGAGGAGGACCAAAACACTGGTGACTCCTATCTCAAACTGTGGGGTCCCTGTGGACATCATTGAGGACTATAAATACCTAGGGATGCTTATTGACGATAAGCTGGACTGAGCCTTTAACATCTGCCGGACCATGCTGAGGATGTTTTATGAGTCTGAGGTGGCTGGTGCTACTCTGTTTGCTGTGGCTTGCTGAGGCAGCAGACTTAGAATAGTAGACATCAACGGACTTCATAAACTGATCAGGAAGTCCAGTGAAATTGTGGGGGCAGAGCTGGACACTTTGACATTGGTATCAGACAGGAGGATGCTGTTGAAGTGCCGTCAGTACTGGAGGACGCCTTCCACCCTCTCTATGATGCTATGGTGATGCACAGGAGCACTTTCAGTGCAAGAGTCATTCCACCAAAATGCACTACTGAATGCCACAGGAAGTCATTCCTGCCTTTGACCATCAAACTACATATTATGCATAAAGCATATACCTTCTGCACACTGTGTATGTCTATTTATATTGGTGATTCCTATTTATGTATATTTTATTTTTTTACTACCTCTTTGATATATCTCTATGCTTATGCTCTTGTATGGAGCATGTGTATTGAAATAATTTCCCCTTGGGGATCAATCAAGTATTCTGATCCTGAATTCTTGTGTGTGTGTGTGTGTGTGTGTGTGTGTGTGTATGATTCATACAATCAGTCAATGTTTGCCTAAAATAATATGGCACATGTAGTTCTCTTGATTATTGTGATCGTCTTATTAAAGACTTTAACAGCCGGAGTAGTGTGCACAGAAATATGTGGAGGTGATTCGACATGATGACCATCCTGAAAGAACCCTGCCACTATGTACCATGTAGGTCTGCGGTGGAAACAGGAACTAGATCCAGGGTTTACTGTTCCAATACATAACACAACGAACCATACTGTACTACTTGGTACAAACAGGACTTAAGTGGGATAGAATCTGGGATGACAATTCACAAGCAGTTTCTGCGGACCTTTAAGTGGATCCATATGATAACTGATGATATTTTTGTTATTTGTCTTTGTAGGAGGAACTTGAGCTATTTTTCTAGCGCCTACACAGCCGCAGTGAGTGCTGTGGACCCTGATGCAGGACATGGGGAGTTGGTCATCAAAGTTCCCTCAGAGCTCTGGAAACAAGGAGATGGTGAGAGGCAAACCCTTCAGTGGAGCTAGGAGATATGGCCTATAAATGACATTGCAATACAGAACATATACATATATCATAAATACTTGATTTACCCCATTTGATGCACATGGAATGATGATTCAAGCACACCACAGCATATTTTGTATTTTTGCATTAAACTTGCATCCAGACAGAGTTAAACTGCAAGCACGCAACTGTGGGGATGAAGAGGTTTCATAATATCAATCACACTCTGAGAGTACGTCTTGTGTTGTCAGATCGACAGTCTCCATGTCCTTAAGTATGGATAACTATTGTTAAGATTTAAATGGTACTTTTACCAATACTATTTTTAGAATTAATGCTTATCAGGTACTTTATCGATGGTCTTATTGGTTCTTTTTGTTGCCTTTTGAGGAGAAAAATTGAACACGAACAGAGCGAAAATTTGCTTTATTTTCTTGTACTGCATATTAGGGAAAGCCATTATTAATCAATGATCAATAATTGATCATTAAGAATGTTTCCAATCATGTGAAATATCAACAAGTGTAGTGTGTGTCTTAAAACAATGCAAATAATTTCCCTAAATGGTAGCATCCAGATGGGCATTTAATTATGTTGAGGTAACAGAAAAACCTTAATGCAGGGCAGCTGTAGAAATTGTGAGTCAATGTGAAGCAGCCCCTGTCCCTTAAAGGTGGCTGTTGCCAGTCACCAGGCGGCAAAGGCGTCTCACCATGGAGGATGTTAAATGCTCGGAGTTAGAAGTCGTTCAAGTCAGATCATGGACTTCCGGAGAGCACTGTGCAGCGACATACACAGGTGAACTGAGAGCTCCCTCGTGCCAACTTACAAAACTCAAGCAGACAAGCAGAACAACTTATAACTTAGAAAATGAGCAGAGGAACAATTGAAATTAAGAAGAAAATACAACCTGATAATCCAGGTAAAGAAACAAATCACCTGGGTGATGATAAAAGTATGCTAGCACCTAGGTTAATGACGTAGCGCAATTCAAACTCGTCTCAGCAGGCAGATTCAAGTCATGCAGACCAAGCTGAAAGCTGAACTCAGTTCAGTCAAAGAAGAAATTACATCCAGAATGAGAAACAAATGACTGAGCTCAAAGACGACATTGACCACAATTTCACGAAGATAACAACAGAAATGGGAGAGCAGAAAGAGAAGGTGGACGCTACTTTAACATGCATTGAGGAAGTGGAACCATGGAGCGAGGAGACTAACTGTGCGCTGCAGGAGTAACTGATGGAACGTAAGCATATTCTGGAAAATCTGGATGATCCGGAGGCCAGATCCAAGAGAAACAACCTACAGATTTAAGGAATAAAGGAAGACGTCAAGTTAAATAGCAACATGGTGGCAGAATTAATGGACAAATGGCTCTG
>CAAKHG010017212.1:1825-13110 GCA_901007715.1 Dactylopterus volitans | reverse complement strand
GTTGTTCTGGGTCGGCCGACGTGTGATTTCAGCACGCGTGCTTATGTAAGGCCTCTCCTCATCATCATCATCATCACCATCACCATCATCACCATCATCACATCATCTTCACCATCATCATCATGATCATCACCATCACCATCATCATCATCATCATCATCACACCATCACCATCATCATCATCATCATCATCATCATCATCATCATCATCATCATCATCACCATCACCATCATCATCATCATCATCATCATCATCATCATCATCATCATCATCATCATCATCATCATCATCATCATCATCACCATCATCATCATCATCATCATCATCACCATCATCATCATCATCATCACCATCATCACCATCATCACCATCACCATCATCATCATCATCATCATCACATCATCTTCATTATCATCACCATCATCACCATCATCACCATCACCATCATCATCGTCATCGTCATCGTCATCGTCATCGTCATCGTCATCACCACCACCATCACCACCATCACCATCACCATCGTCACCATCACCATCATCATCATCATCATCATCATCATCATCATCATCATCATCATCATCATCATCATCATCATCATCATCACCATCACGATCATCATCACCTTTATCTTCACTATCATCATCATCATCACCATCATCATCATCATCATCATCATCATCATCACTCTTCATTATCATCACCATCATCATCACCATCATCACCATCATCACCATCACCATCATCACCATCATCATCATCATCGTCATCATCATCATCATCACCATCACCATCACCATCACCATCGTCATCATTAAATCCTCCTCATCCTCCTCCTGTCCGGTTGTGTTTATGACGTGAGGATGAGACCTGAGGAACGCATCAGATGGTCTCATTAAATGACCTGGTGGAGCTCCAGATGTGCCGTCTGGTGCCCCCTGCTGGGTCAGTCCCTGTGTCGCCACATAAAAACACTGGCTTCAAACGTGACCGCTGTTTTCAGTGAAACTATAATTATCATTGCAATGACAAATGTTTTAGGATGGTTCTTTCAAACAGCTCCCCAAGAAGAGAGGACATGAATATGAAGAACCGTATGTTTGAATGTCAAAGTGAAAGGAGCTGGGTGTGTTGCAGAGCTGGAGTGCCCCCTGGAGGCCGCTGGATACTTTTACATTAAACTGACACCTGTTGAGACTCAGAAACCCTTTCGGAAGAGCTGCTGGCTCGTGACTGTGCGGACCGGTGGTCTTTGGACATCTTGACGTCGTTTTCTCGGCGTGAACGTAGAGGTGATGCAGCCTTTGTAAAATCCTCCCCCATGCTTGTGTACGCCTACGCGGTCGGTGCGTCGTGCAAACGCTGCACGATGTTTATCTCATGACTGAATCAGCTCCAGATATCTGTAATTAGTGATGAGTGCCACTTAGCCAATCACAGATGAGTGTTCTCCCGCTTTTGCAGAGGGGGAGGGACTAGAACGAGGGAGGGACGGCCTTGGTGACAGTTGGTGTGGGAGGAGCTTATGGTTAAAATGGAGGGGAGATGTGAATCCAGCATGAGGAAACAGTGGTCTTGTGCAGTTAGCCTTGATGCTAGATGCAGCAATATCTCCTGTGTTTGCTAACATGCTACCAGCTGGCTAGCCACGCCTCCCTTTTATAGCCTCAAATAACTCAGCGAGGATCGGTGCTGCTCGCTCTAAACGACGCCGTCGTCACGGGAAGCTCGTTAGAGGAATCATTGTAAAGAGGCCTCACATGAATGCTGGAATGTTGATGTTTTTCTGCCTCCTCGTTGGCTCGTTTGCTGAGTGGAGGTGCGATTTAATTGTCTTCTTCTTCGCAGTTTTATCATGTGGCTGCTCTGCTCGCTGTCTGAATTCAGCAGCTGAAGCGTGCTGGTCAGAGCTGGTCAGCTGACACGAAGGGCGGAGCTCTAGCAGCCCTAGCAAGCTCTCCTTCAGAGCCATGTCATGAGGCCACGCCCCCTTTTGTAGCATCAAATTAAAACCAAACTTTTCAGAAAAGTGAACTCTTGAACAAACATCAGTGTGATTAAATACTAGCTGGAATGACAGAAACCATCAATGAGGAAAGATGATATTAAGTTGACATTTTAGTTTGGTCCAAGTCCCGCCCACTAACATGGAGGAGGTGGGGTTTATTGGCCATACTGCAGCCAGCCACCAGGGGGAAATGGAAGTGTTTTGACTTCACTTTTGAGACGCTGACATGACGTCTTGAGGGGTGGGTGTGTCTGTCTTAGAGGTGGGTGTGTCTGTCTCAGGGGTGGGTGTGTCTGTCTTAAAGGTGGGTGTGTCTGTCTCAGGGGTGGGTGTGTCTGTCTCAGGGGTGGGTGTGTCTGTCTTAGAGGTGGGTGTGTCTGTCTCAGGGGTGGGTGTGTCTGTCTTAAAGGTGGGTGTGTCTGTCTCAGGGGTGGGTGTGTCTGTATGGCGACGTCAGGCTGCATGTTCACAGAGGTGACAGATGATCATTTCTGACACGCTGCTGTGAAACCATGTTTTCTTATGTTAGAGAAAAGAAAATTTTTATTAAAAAAAACATTCAGTGCAGTACAGGGATGCTGTTGATAGGGGGTGCTACGTACATGCTATACATTATCATATCAGGTTAATTTAATGGGGGGTGCTACATACATGCTATACATTATCATATCAGGTTAATTTAATGGGGGGTGCTACATACATGCTACACATTATCATATCACGTTAATTTTGAGGAATCACTGTGAGGAGCCTGTGTGTTAATTTGAAACAGTTGAAGTCTCCGTGGTCGTTATTGTTATTAGACACATTATTTTCCTTCCAGCTTTGTTTGTCACTTTTCATTTACAAACAAAACTCCCCAACTACCAATGAGATTCTAGTTTTTTTTCTCCTCAACTGATGGTTTCTCGTCCTCCACACACCATCACTTAAAGCTGCATTCATTCAGTTGTTTGGCCACTAGAGGGCAGCGGGTGCCCCCCACGTGTTCGGGAATACATCAAAAGCCAAATTCATTTCAACCATTATCTTTGTTGGGACTGAGTCACTTAATGTTCTCAAAAATGCTGATTATTGGCGTTCTAACAAGCTACCAGGTCTGGTTCATGGTGGGGGACCGCCGTTCTTCAGTCTCTCAGGCTTGGCACTTCCTGCTATGTCATTTTGTAGGAGAACGTGCCAACGTCCGACAGGTCTCTGTAGGACTGGCTAGTGCTGGTGTTCATCCTCCGGTGCTTGGACAGACTGTACTTCCTGTTTTGGAGCTGGATGTTGACGGAGGAGGCGTACTTCACGGAGCGACGCATGGAGGCTCTGAAACTCCGAGTTCTGGCTGTGAAGAGGATGAAGATCTGGAAACCCTGGGGGAAAAAATAAGAGCAGGACTTCAGTTTGTTAAGAACTTCATATGATGAGTTTTCTCTAGAAAGCAGATTTCAAAATAAAGGTCCGGTCATGCAGACTGAAGAAAATGATGAGAGGCTGCTGAGATGGATCACAAAAACTCTTCGGTGTTGAATGTCACTCCGCTGGTTGATCTGGTGGTTTTGGCTGTTGTTCATGGAATCGAGGTGAGACACGTTTGTGGTATTGGTCTGCTGGTCTGCTGGTCTGCTGGTCTGCTGGTCTGCTGGTCTGAAGTCTGAAGTCTGATGCTGCGCTGGCTGACCATTCAGACTTAAATCATATCTGTCTTTTCTTTCTCACACTGGCAGGGGTCTTCAGGCATTCTCGATTGAGGCTTCTCCCACAGGAGGAGATCATGTAGAACCACAGTTACAGTGGATTTGGAGGACAGACCTTGTGAGGTTGCTATTTTGGAGGAAGCGGCACTATGAGCCTCACCTGTGTGGTGGTGCAGATGGTGAATAAAATGCTGAGGACCAGGTTGGCGTGGCCTGTGGTGACGAGCACCGCATAGCCCAACATCCAGGAGATGCCCAGTAACACAGCCATGGAAAAATTGGCAAGAAACAGCTGCATCCGAGTTAAAGACTTGGTGCTGCACAGCCAAACGAGAAGGTGAATTAAAACATGTTTCATCATCTACCTCAATGCATGCGTACGTGTGTGCGTGTGTGTGTGTGTGCATGCGTGCGTGCGTGTGTGTGTGCGTGTGTGCATCCGTGTGTGTGCGTGCGTGCGTGTGTGCATGCGCGTGTGTGCATGCGTGCGTGTGTGCGTGTGTGTGTGCATGCGTGCATGCATGCGTGCGCGTGTGCGCATGCGCGCATGCGTGCATGCATGTGTGTGTGCGTGCATGCGTGCATGTGTGCGTGTGTGTGTGTGTGCATGCGTGCGTGCGTGTGTGCGTGCGTGTGTGCGTGCATGCGTGTGTGCGTGCATGATGACACTCAGCTGCACGACTCAAGGGTCAAGTCAAGTCTGACTCCTCCTCAGTCTGGTGCATCTACCTGTCTTTTCAGAGATTCTGGTTTCTGTGACAGGTTCCTAGATGCTTTGTATCATTATTCCATTTGAAGTAATCAATTCGCATCCAGTTGTCACTTGAACAGCCTCGAGGGCTCGAAACTGTCAAATGACTGAAGCCACAACCGGTTCAGTTGATTAGCGGAAGCTTGTGACGGACGTCTGGTTACCCTTTTAGCTTTTCATCCCTCGTGCACGTTCTCTTACAGATGAGAAACAGCAGAACAGTGTTGTAGATCAGGAACAGACCAATTGGTAGAAGGAACCCCCAGAACATCGGCCTCCCAAAGTCAAAGTTTCCTTTTTTGTCCGTCGCAGACAGCCAGCAACTAGACATGATAAAAACAAGTAGAATAAGCAAACTTCTATTGATTTCAATTTTCAATTCAAAATTTCGTACGTGGAAAACATGTTGAATATTTTCCTCTAGATTAATTTAGTTTCATTAAATTTCCCATCCAGTGAAAAACAGGTTTTTAACCTTGTTGAAGGAGCAGATGTGAACAATGAAGACGTCATTGCTCGCTACGAAGGAGTAGGAGGACATGCTAGCTACAACGAAGAAAGATGCTAGCCATGACGAAGAAGAAGAAGAAGGAGGAGGAAACGCTAGCTAGTGAGTGAGCTAACTCGGAAATTTGAGGTGAAATTTGTTTGTGAATGTTAGGGTTAGGGTTGAAATTTGTTGCTCTGAGGGCGAGTGCCTGTCAGCAATTACAGGGGCGGGGCCATATTAGCATATTCATAGTTGGGAAAACGGATGGAGTTACATCCAAGACAAGATATAAAGTTCTGAACACGGACAAAATGAACACTGCTCTCCAAATTCAAACAGTGTAAGGATGCAATCAGTTGACCCACAATTCCTCTTGTCGGTATCGGAGGGGATTGTCCACCTTGTAGGTGGCTCCTAATGTGACAGCCATGATGACAGCAGGGACTCCTGAGAGAAGGTGGAAAACAAACCAGTCACGGCTTCATCAAAAACATCTTGCAGCATATAGATCAGTCAGAGGTAAAAGTCCAGCCGACACTCATCGGTCACAGGTTGATTTATGGATACAGCCTCTTATCTCTGTGCAGTGACCCTGTTCTGCCGCTACATCAACCAGGTCAACCAGAGGAAGCAACTGCCTCCTCTTCTCTGAGAGAAATGAAGGGCTAATTTTGGTCTGAAGCACCTCTAAGCGTGTTCAACTAGTCACCCTGCTGAATGTAACCAGCGACGCGTCCTGGGAGAACACTGTTAGACTTTAACTCTTCAGTAGACACAAATGCTGCTTTGACATGACTTGCTGCCTGCCCCACAGTCCACATGGCTATAGGCGTCCGTACCCCATCCCACTGCGATGCTGAGCCGGGTCCAGTACGAGGGCAGGCTGGTGCGATAGGTGTTGAACAGCAGCACCAGCTGCGTGCCAAAAACGCTGTTCCAGGTGAAGGTGGCCAGCAGGAAGAAATGAAGGAGGGCTGTCACCGCCGTGCAGGGGCCGCGGTCTGGGGCCACGTACTCGGCAGGCCCCAAAATGTCGTTGGCTGGGGTGATGTTTCTGTGCTTTTCGGGTTCCTGTTGTTGGAGGTTCTCAACTCCGGCAAGGAAGGTGATGATGAAGGCCAGCAGGCTGGTGCAGCTGGACAGCAGAGCCACCTCTGACTTCTTCAGGGTGCGGCGACTTCTTTTAGATGCCAGAAAGCTGAAGAAGAAGAAGAAACACAGTATTGCTAACTGTCCTCCACATGCTACCGTCAGTCTTCTTTGATCTGTTTCATAAATATACAACACATTTCACTGCAAAATTTCTGGCATTGCGTTGCTGAAGGAACATCTAAGCTGACAGCTGACATCTAAAGGTGAAAGAAGAAAGGCTGGAGGGTTGCTCTCCATCAGTCTGGTGAAACAGTCACATCGTCAGTGATGTGCCGTTGTTTACTTACTTCTCTACGACGTGGTGAATGATGGTTATGACCAAACCGACAATAGAGAAGGAAAGTCCAACAGTGGAAATCACGTCCAGAGCCTTATATTTGTAATTCTGTCGGAGAGACTGAAACAGAAGTTTTCACTGAATTTTAAATGTTTGATGCAGAAGACCCGTCTCTGCTGTGACAGACGTGGAATCTTTTCCATCATCGGTCATCAGTGGCTGCAGGTGTGAGAGTGAAAACCTGCGCTACTCACCAGGAGGCCGGCGAAGTTGGTGGTGTGGTTGCAGAAACATCGCACGTGTCCGTCCGAGGCGTCTCCTTTGGAGCAGCCTTCGGTGCTCCAGTCGCCTAAATTATAGTCCCAGAAGACGCAGGCAAAGTCGTGGAGCACCCAGCCGTCAGACATCTGAAGCACACCATCACCAAACCTTCACAACCAATCCACTCCAACAATCACCGCAAGTAACTGTGGGTTTCTTCTTCATTAGCTATACAAATTTCTGAAGGCAACTGAGCACTTAGACATAATTTTCCCACCAGTTGCCAGGTGTAGGGGTTATCGCTGCCCTAAATTCAGTCTATCAGGCAGCGCTGCATCCGAGCTCCATAAATCAGATGTGTTGTTTGCTGTGTCAGCGTGGAGATATTTTAGTTCATGTGACTTGTGCAGCCTGACAGGTCAGACTTAGGAGAAAAAGACACTTTCAGATACATGAAGACTGGATGGTGCAAAGTGGGATATTTAGTATGTGAACCTAGGCCAATGAATCAGGAGCTTCTTGGTTGGTGCGGAACAAGGTGTGGAATGAATGTAGGTTGTGATTAAGCCACACCTCCCTTCTCGGTGTCTGTCAGTGATGGTAAAGAATACAAAGAACAAAACGGTCGACAGGTTTGGAGCAACTGAGGTCATGAAGCTCGACAAGATTCATTGGAGCCATAAAATCCATCAGACCGAAAGCAGCTGGATGCTTGATCAGCGCAACAAAATGTTAATAATTAATGTAGCAGAAGATAAAGGTCAGCGCCATCTCCTCAAAGCCTCAAGCACCGGAGCTGTACATCATGTCAGAATAAAGGAAGAAAAGCAGCGAACCGTTGGTCTGAACTGCATCTCGACGTGTTGCGGCACCACGCTGCGGCCCTGACCCCTGACGCTGGCCGACAGAACCCTGATGGAGCCCTGCTGACCCTTGTAGAGCCGTGACCTGAAGAAATGGTCGTTCTGGTAGAGGACGAAGCCGAGTGAGATGTCTGATGGCGTCAGGCTACTGCTGACGGCTTCGTCTGACAAAGGAGGAAGACGTGGTGAAATGTTTAGCTGTTTATACACTGGTGATGTCAGTGAGAGTGGAGAACTCACCCGGAGGAAGTCGTATGAATATCAGGGCGTCGGCTATGAACTTGTTGTCCACTATAACTGTTGACGTGTTGGTGTTAAGTTCAATCCGGTTGGCTACGAAACTGCCAGATTTTCCTGAACACACCACCAAACAGAACATCATGGATGAATTTGTCACTGAGAAGGCGTCTTTCATGTGTGAGGCTCTTCCATCGATGTGCTTCCTGGTCATTGGTTATGGGCGTTTACTCTCTACTCTGAGAGTCTCTTAGAGAGCTTATGAGTGTTCTGACTGTTGACTGGGGTTCTGGGACTCGGGCGCCCTCACTGACCTGCCAGACACGTGAACTGGACGCCCTCAGAGTCTGCTGCGGAGATCTGGGCGGACTGGACGACCAAGTTGGGCTGAACCACCTGAGACTGCGACGAGTTGGCGTTGGTGCTGAGGTTCACAGAGAGCTCGTCCAGAGTCACTGTCAGGCTGAAAGATACACCAAAGTGCTGTGTCAGCCTTTAATCGGGTCCACAACACACGAAGAGTCAAGTTTCCGGTTTCAGGTTGGAAGTGAAGCATCATAACGGCTGTAAAACAACTCTTACCCCAAAGTAGCGTTGCTCTCCTCACCGCTGTCTGGCAAGCTAGCGTTCAGCAGCTGGCTGACTGTAGCTACCGCTGCCACCCTGGCGCTCTGCAAAACAACCAGCAGGGTACACAGGGTCAGTTGAGTCACATCGGGTCATGTTGAGTCTGATATGATCGTTACTCCTCATGGATCCTCTCGCAAATCATCTGATGTGCTTCCCATTTGATCCGCTGTCTGTTGGTGTTGGCCTGAACCGCACCAGAACTGACTGAATGTCCAATTACTTTCTGAGAATGGCATACCTCGCTGGTGTTTGGTGACAGGAACAGCGTGGTAGCGATCTGAGCAGCTGCCGTGACATCTTCAGCTGACAGCCCTTCAGGGTTGGATGTCAGGATTTGAGCACTGGATGCCAGTATATCTAGATCATCTGGACTGGTGGCCTGAAAATGGCAGACTTTTGCATTTATTTCATAGCTTTCCATGTTGAGGAGCGGAAAGGGGAGTGAGAGATGATGGGTTGTTTATGAGCTAACATTACACTGTGACGTATAAATTAACAATAATGGTAAGATCCCCCGAGGATGTTTGCTCTGCAGAGTTCTCACATTTAGGCGGAGGTCACTGAGCGTCTGGTCGCAGTGGAACATCTGAGGAGGACTGGTGAAACTCGGTGATCCATTCTGGATGGAGCATCTGGTGGAGGCTTTTGGTTTGCCCGCTGGCAGAAAACAGTATAAAAACAGACAGCTCAAGCTGCAGAGATTGATGGAGATGCGAAATAGTGTTGGATGTGAAGAACTTACCACTGCGGGTTTCGCGGGGACAAACTTCCTCAGAATATGCAAACCAGCCAATGGGGGTCTTTGGAAATTTGAGTCCCTGCATCACTTGTTCTTTGCAGAAATTCTCTACCAGGACAAGATGATGTTCTCTTATTTTGCCTGGTGCGTGCTGGGAAAATAAGACAAACAGGATAGCTATCCTGGACTTACCTACTAGGCACGTTTCTCCGGTCCATTCATCAGGACAGATGCAGACGCCATCCAGCAAAAGGCCGCCATTATGACAAACCAGAGGAATGGTTGGATGAGGAGAAGTAGGAGTTGTGGTAGGGCTAGAAGGAAAAGCAGGAGTTGATGTAGGTGGATAAGTAGGGGTAGGAGTTGTGGTATGTTGATGAGGAGAAGTAAGATTTGTGGTAGGTGGAGTTGTGGTAGGTGGATGAGGAGTAGTAAGATTTGTGGTAGGTGGAGTTGTGGTAGGTGGATGAGGAGAAGTAGGAGTTGTGGTAGGTGGAGAAGGAAAAGCAGGAGTTGTGGTAGGTGGATAAGTAGAGGTAGGAGTTGTGGTATGTTGATGAGGAGAAGTAACATTTGTGGTATGTGGAGTTGTGGTAGGTGGATGTGGAGAAGTAACATTTGTGGTAGGTGGAGTTGTGGTAGGTGGATGAGGAGTAGTAAGATTTGTGGTAGGTGGAGTTGTGGTAGGTGGATGAGGAGTAGTAAGATTTGTGGGTGGAGTTGTGGTAGGTGGATGAGGAGAAGTAGGAGTTGTGGTAGGTGGAGAAGGAAAAGCAGGAGTTGTGGTAGTTGGATAAGTAGAGGTAGGAGTTGTGGAATGATGATGAGAAGTAGGATTTGTGGTAGGTGGAGTTGTGGTAGGTGGATGAGGAGTTGTCGTCGTCACAGTGGCAGACACAGCTGAAACGAGTGAGATTATTTTAATTAGTTTGTACTCTGACGGTGCTACAGTTGCACGGTGACATTTGTTACAGTCGTACGGTGACATTTGCTACAGTCGTACGGTGACATTGCTACAGTTGTACAGTGACGTTTGTTACAGTCGAACAGTGACGTTTGCTACAGTGGTACGGTGACATTTGCTACAGTCGTACGGTGACATTGCTACAGTCATACAGTGACATTTGCTACAGTCTTACGGTGACATTTGCTACAGTCGTACGGTGACGTTTGCTATTGGCGTACAGTGACATTGCCACAGTCGTACGGTGACATTTGCTCCAGTCGTACGGTGACATTTGCTACAGTCGTATGGTGACATTTGCTCCAGTCGTACGGTAATGTTTGCTATAGTCGTACAGTGACATTTGCTCCAGTCGTACGGTGACGTTTGCTCCAGTCGTACGGTGAAATTTGCTCCAGTCGTACGGTGACATTTGCCACATTCGTACGGTGACATTTGCTCCAGTTGTACGGTGACATTGCCACATTCGTACGGTGACATTTGCTCCAGTTGTACGGTGACATTGCTACAGTCGTACGGTGACATTTGCTACAGTCGTACAGTGACATTGCTACAGTCGTACGGTGACATTTGCTACAGTCGTACAGTGACATTGCTACAGTCGTACGGTGACATTTGCTACAGTCGTACGGTGACATTTGCTACAGTCGTACGGTGACATTTGCTCCAGTCGTACGGTGACGTTTGCTCCAGTCGTACGGTGAAATTTGCTCCAGTCGTACGGTGACATTTGCTACAGTCGTACGGTGATGTTTGCTATAGTCATACAGTGACATTGCCACAGTCGTACGGTGACGTTTGCTATAGTCGTATAGTGACATTGCCACAGTCGTACAGTGACGTTTGCTATAGTCATATAGTGACATTGCCACAGTCGTACGGTGACGTTTGCTATAGTCGTATAGTGACATTGCTCCAGTCGTACGGTGACATTTGCTCCAGTCGTACGGTGACATTTGCTCCAGTCGTACGGTGACATTTGCTACAGTCGTACGGTGACATTTGCTACAGTTGTGCACAGTGTTCTGTGTTGAATGAGTTTAAAAATGACTGTCAAGTTTGGCTTGACTTTCACTTTATGGCTGTCTGGCTGTACTATTGAGTCTATATCTGAGAGGCTATCGGATGAGAGGTGAAACGTCTTCCTAAGACCAATAACAAGTCCAATTGCTTCGATTCAATTTCCTTGAGATAACCATGACCTGGGTGAGTGAGAACATTCACAGGCCT
>CAAKHG010017211.1:8929-19446 GCA_901007715.1 Dactylopterus volitans | reverse complement strand
TGTAACCTCTCGAGGGAGATGCGATAACCTGATTCAGTAGCTCATGAATCCCGCCACCGTCCGCCATGTTTATCGGCATCACGTGCCTCCCCGCCGTGAATCCTCTTGAGTTACTGCGGCGCGTCGCTCCGGCCTCGTAAAGCGAACAGCAGCTCGTCGGGCGGATGGCGCTCTGCTGCTACAACCGCCCCGGGTGCCAGCTTCTCAACAGATGTGACGCTGACAACGTGCGAGGGCGGTGTTTTCGCGCGTCGTAGCCATTTCGACATCGAGCGCCGCCGTCTGTTAACTGCGCAACACTTGCGCCACTGTGGGGCCGTACGTTTTCACTGGTGGTCGCCCTCTTGTGGCTCAAAGGTTGACATGCGATGTCCGGAGAAACGATACACGGGATTGTACATTATTGGTTAAAATGTTTTTTAATCAGTTACACTGTTAACGGCAACTAATCAGTTGATGATTAATCATTGACGTCCATAGTTACAATATTTTCTTGATCTCCTATGTCTTGTTAGAACTGATGATGGTGGAATCTTCATGCTGATTTGCTGTTGTGTTGATCTCTTCAGTAGATGATTCCTCTCGCTCAGAATGGCGCATGCTTCTCAGTGTGCTTCTTTTTTTAAATTTTCCGTCCAGATGCCGACTTTGACTGTGTGATAGGCACAGAGCGATGATCAAAGTTTCATTGCCATAAACGGGCAGCAGACTCACGGCTGTATTTGCAGAGGCATCTCCTCAAAGCACTGCTGGGTTAGACTTGTCATATGTTAAAAAATTCCCAAAAGAAAAACACTAGACCAATGTTACATATTTTACTGAGTTGCGTGTTTAGTCGGTTCCAACGTTGTGCAAACCCGGAGAAATCCGTAATTTCATTCAGCTTAGATGTTTTCCATTTGGTCCCATCATTGGCGTCCTAGGCCCTTTTGCCGCCAAGCTAATTTGGATGCTAATCTTGCAACTTCACATCATCAGTGCACCCAGGCCATTTCCCGTGCAATTGTTTTGATTGCAGCGCTGCGGGCCGACACGACGCACCAAGTGCTTTGTTACACAGAGGCAAACCGAAATGGCAGCCGCGTCCAAATTGATACCTGGCAGGTGATTGGATCCACCGCTAGTCCATCATCATCATCCATCCCCCGGCTAATTTTCAGACCGTCGGGAGACCGGCAGGAACATCAAGGAAACGCCTGCAGCGCCTTTCTGAGTCATCAGACCACAGCTTCTGCTCGAACCTCCATTGTTGTTTCCCAATAAGCGGCAGATGCCATCTCTGGCTGCCACGAGGCGACGACACGGTCGCGTCCTCGGTGGCGGCGTAAAAACCACCTGCAGTGATCGACATGATATCTGCCTGGGTCACATGACAGATTCCCACGATCCCTTGCTGCCTTGTGCCATCATCGATCCTTGTCCCTTAACGCTATCCTGAATGAGAGAGCCCTCGTGGCAGATCATGCATACTGTGAATATGAGGAACACGCGTCCCCGGATGGATGGATGGTTGGAGCTCCTGCAGCCCGTCTCGTCTTCACCTTTGAGGAAGAGCAGCTCAGACTGACAATTAATAACCCGCACGCACCAACTGCAGCTGACACCTGATGGAAATGCCGGGCCCGGAACCATTTCATATTATTGCGAGGATCTTCTCTTTTTGTTTTTGTTTTTTTTTTGTTTTTGGCACCTGCAGAGAAAATACGAGGACAAGGACGGTGGAAGAGCCTGAGCCTGCAAAACAAAATGAGAGGGCTGGATAGAGGAGTGAGCGAGAAGGACAAACAGGATGGATTTGGGCAGCGGAGTTCCCTGAAGAGAGGCGCAGTCTGTCAGTGCTGCCGTCTCCATAGTCTCCCGCCCTCTCTCTCTCTCTCTTTCTCTCTCTCCCTCTCTCCATCTCTCTCTCGTTTTGCTCGCCGTCGCGCTCGCATTCATGAAAAGTTCATGACTGTTTTCTCCGTGTGTGTCTCTCACGTTCCTCAAACCCCTCACCCCATATCAACCCCCCTCCCCCCCCCACACTTCTCTCTCTCTTAACACTACACTTTCAGTCCAATCAATCCACTTAGAGACAGACTTTCAGGGAGGATGTAACCGGGGAGACGCGAGGCTGAGGACGAAGGGGAGGAGAAGCTGAGGCTGGGATGGAGAGGAAACACTTAGGAGGTGGGAGGGAAGATTCGGGGAAGGAGGAAAAATGATTACATAAGGAAACACAGGAGGATGTGCAGGGTAGGGAGGGGGGGGGGGGCAGAAAGGAAGCAAAAATATGTATCTGAATTGGTACCTTTGATAACAGCCTCATATTTTTTTCTTTTTTTTGCAAAGCATTTAATCTATTTTTGGACCTCTAAAAATTGTGCGGTTGCATGCGCTCGTGCGGAGAGATGAAGGGCTGGCGGAGTGTAGGTGCCCTTCTCTTCGCCTTTCTCCACGTGCCCTTCATGAACAGTGGTTAGGAGACGGGGGAGAGAGAGAGACGGAGAGAGAGAGAGAGAGAGAGAGAAAAAAAAGGAAAGCTGAGTGAGTGTGTGTTGAAGCCAGCTATATGTGCTAGGGGAAAAGAGAATTATGGCTGCATTGTGCTGGACAGGGAGACGCTGAAAGAGAAGGGAGGGGAGGGGAGTGGAGGAGAGGAGAGGCGGGAGGGGCGGGGTGAGGGATAAAGAGGGAGAGGGGCTTGTGTGTCGGAGGGATGGAGGGAGTGATGTGCTGACAGGACGGGCAGACTTGCCAGAGAGGAGCTGAGGACACCGGTGTCATCCCGCTGTTGCTGTTGTTGTTGTGGTTGTCGTCATCCGCCGTGTTGCTCTTGGTAACAACAAAGATTCGCGCTCAGGCACAAATAGAAAGCACTCTGCAACGGGGCGGCTGCGTGTATTAATAACTGCGACTCTTGAACCGGCGCACCTCCCTCATCCGGCGCAGGCGCGCAAAAAAATTGCGTCGGGCAGGCTGCCGACGTCGGGAGCGGAGTCGGTCGGCCCGGAGAGCCGTCTGGAGCCCCATCGTTCCCGTCTGAATTATTCACACGCCAACTGCCGGCTGCGTTACAATGCCGAGAACGTGCATGTTGGCAATTGTGAGGATGAGGGAGGAGGTGTGTGTGTGTGTGTGTGGGGGGGGGGTGACGAGGGCCACATTAGACCATCTATGTCTGTGTGTCTAATGCATATGTGTGTGTGTGTGTGTTTGCGAGCGTGTATTTGAGTGCCCTGTAATGTGATGTCCTCAGTGCGAGTCAGGCTGTGTCAAAGTGTGCACTTAGAGAGGCATTAACTGTGTGTGTGTGTGTGCGTGTGTGTGTCTAATTTGCAGCACTCATCCCATGATGGGTGCAGGGTGGTAAATGCATTCCTTTGGTCAAGACCGCAGCTTACACACCGGGTCCGAAATACGACGCTGTTGAGCAAACAGGAAGACGATCGACCCTCGCGACCGGGATATTTCGGATGGCAGACATGGTGTTCTCCTCCTGCTCTTGCCTCCCGTGATGAATAACTAATGCTATGAAGGATATCTCATTGCAAGCCGAACATAGCAACATGTTAACCTAGTTACAAAGCGGGAGACCGCAGGCACTGTGACGGATTTTATTATTCGATATTTCAGTCTTTTAGACGCAGGACCACACACTTGGTGTGTAGACACTTGGTGAGTAGATCCGGCATCAGGGAGTCTCACGTGAAGAATCCTGATATTAGAATCAAAGCACGTATGGCGACGGTCTGTGTAATATTGTCGTTGTGCCATATTTTGCACAGAAAAATAAAAAAAAGAAAAGAGAAATTGTACTGTTGCCATTATTCAACAAGCTCATCCTCGCGTTCCCCCGGTCCGCCAGACTGAGACCACGACAGTCCCACCGTTGGCCGCCATGTTTCGGGTTCTACGTGCTGCAAGTACCCAACAGCCGACAGGTTCGTTCTCATTGGCCGACGCGGGTCTTTTGGCGCAGCGCGTCACCGCTGTTCCTTTTTAACAAAACATGATTTCAAGATCGGGACCGCTCCCGTCCAGTTTTTGGCATTAAGATTACGTTGGTAAATCTCCCAGACTACTGGATCATTTCGGCAGATAATCGCTTCAGATCAGCCTCGGATTGGGCACGACCCCCACCGCCTTTCGCAGGGAGGGGGGGGGGATCAGACCGAAAATCTGACCAATTACTCTCTAATGTGAACCAGGCAGAAGCTGCACTTATTGTTCTGCATCAACAGGTTAATGCTGCAGCTTAGGAACTTATGTGGTCACCATGGCAACCTCCCGGGCTATGCCTAATGTAATATCTTTAATGGAACGCAAAGACAATAACCGTCTCATTTGTTGTGTAAGTATTTGTCTCCGAACATCTGACCTCATCTCCTTTTTTGTTTTTTGTTTTTTTATTCTCTCCCCGTCTCCATAGCAACGGCCGGTCCAGCAGTCCCTGGCCTCCTCTCTGTGTCGGGAGTCCCACTGGAAGTGCCTCCTCCTGACCCTCCTCATGTACGGCTGCTTTGCCACGCTGATCTGGTGCGCTCTCTGCCGCGTGCCCGTCCTGGGTTCCTCCTCCATACACCTCGGCGCCGACGATGACGCCACCTCCGCGGCCTACTACAACGACATCGTCCACTTCGAGAGCCCGTGCTCGAGCGGCTACGTCTACATCCCCCTGGCCTTCCTGGCCATGCTCTACGTGGTCTACCTGGTGGAGTGCTGGCACTGCTTCTCCAAGACGGCGATGCTGGCCCACGCTGAGTTCCAGGTGTGTCGTCGACCCCGGTTTTAGCACTGACTTTTAACGCCGAGCGGATGAATGGTCGGAAAACCAAAGGAACGCCGACGTCCCGCTGCAACCAGGGTCTGATGCTCAATCAGTTTGATGGTGTTAGCTAAACGCCGAAAATAGAGACTGAATAATTTAGATCATGCTGCCTTAAATGTTGGCACAGACAAAATATATAATTCAGTTTAGTCAGAAAGTTTCACATTTAATGAGAAGAGAAGATTATTTTAGTCACTCGCCCACTTGAATGGAAATAGGCTGGCCGGGGGCCATGACTCAGTCCTTTCGATTCCGGCCTGCTCTCTCTGTTATGAGGAATTCCTGAAGCCCGTTTCTCCGCAGCAGCCGCACGTATGTTCCGTCGCCACAATCTCCCTCGAGAGAATATTCGAGCCAGGGCAGAAATGCGTTGCACTGTGGTTAAGGCGGCTCTAGATTATGTAAATACATACAATTAGCGGGGGGAAAAAAACAAATCATAATGCCATAAACAAAAGTGTGACAGCGTATTTGAGCGCGCAGACTTGGTGATGCCGCGCAAAAACAAATAAGGGCTTGATTATCTCCGTTCGCACCGCCGCCGCCGGAGCTGCTCACGCTGTGTTCCGCCTCTGTGCTGTACATTGTTGGTCTTTAGAAATCTTTAGAATAATGGTGACAATGCAGGAGGGGTGCTGGCGCGATTGGGATATGGCAGTGATTTGTTTGGCTTTGTTTTTGTTTCGTTTTGACGCAGGAAGTGTACGAGCGCGTGCAGAGGCTTCAGCAGGCCACCCCCTGCATTTGGTGGAAGGCAATCAGCTACCACTACGTGAGGAGGACCAGGCAGGTGACGAGATACCGCAACGGGGACGCGTACACCACCACGCAGGTGAGGGGGAGCTCGCTCCCCGCCGCGCCCACCTCTCACACTTTTCCTCGCGTGTCAATGACTGCGCAGTAGAACCTTTTTAATTTTATAATAACCTGCGATGCAAATCTTAATTTCTCCTATAGTGAAATATTGCGGGGCTGTATGCAAACAGCTATGTGCAGTAAGAGAAATATTCTACTTAGTAACCATGCTTTTTCTGATGCTGAAACATATAGATCAAGTGTAATTTCCTCCCACTGACTTGACACCTCTTTTTTTTTTAACCCCCCCCTCCCCGATCCCGTCCCCCTCTCTCCACTCTCTAATCCCCAGGTCTACCACGAGCGCGTGAACACCCACGCCTCCAGTTCAGAGTTCGACTACGCTCGCTACGGCGTCAAAGACGTGTCGAAGGAGCTGCTGGACCTGCAGCTGCACCCGGCCGTTCGCCTCCGCTTCACCAAGTGTTTCAGGTCTGACACTCATATCCACTGGTCAGAACTATGCTAACGCTGCGCCGACCAAGCATGACATCCTGACCACCCACAGCTTTCGGTCATTAGGGGGCCAGAAGTTTAGGAACACCTCTTAGTTTAACCATTTACAGTTCAACAGCATCGCAAATGACTCAAAAACAATCTTTATAATATGTCAACACCTCACTCAGTCGAAATCCAACATAAAACTCCTCCTGGAGGGACATCTTGTTGTGTGGCCGTCGCACCATGTTCCATGGTAAACATTAACTGTTCGTAATATTCTGCTTCGTTGGTGTGTTTTGGGTGGTAAAAACGAGCGTTAACTAATTTTTTTTTTGTGGTGTTCAGCTTCTCCAGCGCTCGCGCCGAAGCCGCCTACCTCACCCAGGTAAGACGTGTTAGATGACACACTAGTCTTATAATCCATGAAAGTCCCGGAAAACAATTATTTCATATAAAAAGAACAAAAGGTCAATACTAAGTACGTGATTGTTTGAAAATTATTGATCTGCATGGTAATTCTAAAACATGAGTAATGTTCTCCGTTCTACCCAGCGAGCGCGCTTCTTCGGCGAGAACGAGGGCCTCGACGACTACATGGAAGCCAGGGAGGGGATGCACCTGAAGAACGTCGATTTCCGCGAACACATCCTGGCGTTCCCGGACCCCGCTCACCAGCCGTGGTTTTCCAGGCACAGGGTGTTCTGGCTGGCCTCGGCGTTCCTGCTGTCGTGGCCGCTGCGGGTGGTGTCCGAATATCGCACGGCGTATGTCCACTACCACGTGGAGAAGCTGTTCGGGGAGGATGAGGACACAGTTGGAGGAGGGGGCGGCGGCGGGCCAGGCGGAGGAGGAGGGAGAGGGGATGGGAACGAAGGGGGGACTGAAAATGGCATCCACCCCGGAGGGATTGGGATTGGAATTGGCCTGAACGGGTCGAGCTACAGAGCCATCTCCCGGGTCAACACCGTGGACATGACAGAGCTGGAGTGGCACATCCGCTGCAACCAGCAGATGGTCCCCAGCTACTCTGAGGCTCTGCTCATGGACTTGGACACAAGTGGGGGGACAAACCCCACAGCCTCCACGCCCATCTCCGGCCCGCCGACCGCCACCCCCAACCAGGAGGTCAGCCGGCCTCCCTTAGCCCTACCTGTGGTGTTCAACTCTGCTTACCTGCTCCAGAGCTGCCCGCGATGCCGAAGGACCACGTCAAGCTCCAGTCTGCCGTCCAGGCTCAGGGCCCCGATGGGAACCACGGCCCTCCTTAATGCTACTGTGGCAGGCATCAGGGCAGTGGGGCCGGGGGGCGCAGGCATTGGGGGCAGGCTGGTGCTCAGTCGTAGCGGGTTCTCTTTAGGGAGACTCGGAGGAGGGCGGCAGAACAGCCTGTTTCACTCACGGAGCATGGGAGGAGGGCTGGGAGGAAGCAGGGATGATGGAGCAGGAGGAGGAGCTGGAGGAGGAGGAGGCGGAGGAGGAGGCGGCGGCGGAGGAGGAGGAGGAGGATTCCTCGGGTTGGGGTCAAGGCAGGACAACGAGGAGACCCGAGGAGTGCTAGAGGGAGAAGGGGATGACGAGGAGGAGGAGGAAGAGGAGCAGGAGGGGGAGGCGAGGAGAAGGGAGGACGGGGGAAGAGACGGGGGCGAGAGGGACGAAGAGGCCGAGCAAGACGGCGGCGGGGCGGGCGAACGGCGGGAGGGCGAGCGGGACCGTCCCCCGTCCTACCAGGACGCGTTCTTCTTCCCCGTCCTCATCATACACGGAGAGGAGAGCTGCCACGCCGGAGACGACATGTGACCATCTGAAACTCGAGAGCACTCGGCAGGCGAGGTGAGAGCGGAGGCCCGAGGGAGATGAAAGACGCGGAGAGGAGAGGGAAGCGCACAGGAAGTGATGAGGAGAGAGAAAGACGGTAGAGGAAGAGCGAGCAGAAACGAGAAAACCCCCGAAATGAGGATGGGGGCGGGGGGATGATTAGTTAGCTGAGAGCGTACCACCAACCAGAGGAGGCGAGCAAAGATAAAAAGGTAAGAGCAGCCGCGTGACAGACGCTGTTACAGAGAGGAGAGGTGGAAATGGGGAGGACGGGGGAAGTAATGGAAGAGGGGAGGAGAAAGTCAGATCAAAGAGGGAAGGTGGAGGAGGTTTTGGAAGGGAGTGAAAATGGTAGGGGAGGTTTCAGGCGCAGACGGGTTCAGAGGCAGGACGTGACAAAATCCGGGAGGGGTGACGCCGCACGCAGAGAGAAGGGGTGGATGCTGTGGAATAAAGGGAACACTCAACACTTTATTTCCAGATATATCTATGCAAGAGCAGGAGTAGGAGGAGGAACCGGGCTAAAGATAGCAGCCGCGAGGAGCCGCGGAGAGATGCCAAATCAGCTCGGCGGCTGTTTTTGTTTTTGTTTTTTTTTTCTTTACCCCCGAAACAAACAGAGAGGGAGGAATTTAATATACGGCAGTTTTGTTATTTTTTAAAGGCTAAATGCAACAGAATTCCCAAATAGTTCAGAAGAGGGGGGTAAAGGAAAGGATTCCAAAAATTGCTTGGCCAGAATAAAATATATAATTAAAAAAAAAATTGCATAATTAAAGGAAGGAGGAACAGAAAGTTAAGTAGAATTACATTAACAAAAATGCTGACAATGACAGAGCAGACCAGTTTAAATCTTGTAATCACTTTGGCAGAGAGCCCATCAGAAAGGGCCAATCGAGAGGCGCGGGGGAGGGTGGGGGGAAAAAATAAAAAATTAATAATCACTGGCCATATCACCCTGTGAACAGCATCGCTCTGACCTTCAGTGCAGCCCAGATCCCGCTCAGATAGTTTTCTAACAGGTCGCCACAGTGAATTGGGTCTCCCTCAGGTTTTTTTTTATTTTTTATTTATATTTATATTCATTCAGCACCTGATAGCAGCCATGAAAGTGCCAATAGAAGAGGAGAGCCATTGACTTCCTTCCTGTCTTTTCATGCTGACTTACTTCCCCCATTAGCATCCCCACCGCTCTGCATCCATTACCGATGGAGCTGGATGAAAAACCCTGTAAAGACGAGAGCGATTGCTTCCCTCCATGCTGCTCTGTGCCTTTCATAAGCTCCTATTTACTCTCCTCGCATCTGAGCACCTTCTTGCCACCTTCTCGCCACCGTCACGGAGGCGCACATCGCGGTGAACGCGCCTGTCTCCGCGGTTACCACATGTCGCGTTGAGGGTAGAAATTGATCGGCGTGTCCATCGTTAACTTTCCTCTAGCATCCCTCCCTTTTTCCCCCTTTTCTAAATTGAATTTAGATGAATTGAATTGAAATGATTATCAAATGAATATAAATTAATAAGAAAAGAAAAAAAGATTAGGCCGACTCCACACGTCACATTCACGCCGAGCTCTCCCGTCAAGGAGCAGATAAGCCAGATAATTCCCGCTTCCCCGTGTTTTTAACGACTCGTTACACAGTCGGTGTATCTTAAAATCCACAGTCTGAGATCTGAACAAATGTCAGCACTGTGATCGGAATACGGCAAGCGAAGGGAGGGGCAAAATATGATGACTGGCAATTCAAAGAAACGGGGTCCTGGCAGAGGGTTTCTGTCACAGGGTGTGAAAGGTGTCAGGCGTTTGCTTTGGTTTAAACATTTGTGCCCAAAGATCGAAAGAAGAAAAAAAAAATCAGAGGCTCTCCAAATATCAATATTCTATATATTACCGTATATGTTAAGGCATGGAATATCATCTCTTGATCTCATTTTAATGTCCGACATTATGTCCTTTTATATTGGACTGCATGGACAGTAAAAACTTCCGGCTGTCAAGCTCGGCCGTTTGGAAATCTCGGAAGAAAACCTGCTTTGTATTTGTAGTGCAAAAACAAAAAAAAAAAACAAAAAACAAAAAAAACAACCCCAAAATGGTCGCCGATGACGATGATTTCCAGCATCCAAACCCATAAATAAATAAACACAATAATCGATAAAAGCCCGGGCCTGCGAGATATTAATGCTGCTGGCCTCACTGTGCCAAAGTGCTGCCTCCTCCTCGACTGCAGAATTAGCGGGGACGCTCCCTGGAAAACCGGCTCGCTCCTAAAGATGCAAACGTAACGCTGGCATAGAGATGCATGCGACTCAGTAGCAGCTACTGTGCAGGAGCTACAAATAGCGGGCTTCCATTGCAAAAATTTTGGAGGGGGCGGGAGGGGGGAGGGGGGGGGGGGCATCAGTGCACATCATTGACAAAGCACACTTAACCTGCTTCACTGGCACAAAGCAGTCAGGAGTAGTTAGACCGACATTTCCCAACCTTCCCTGCATAGAGGCGGAGCTGAAAGGGTCTCCCTCGTTCTCCATCTGCTTAACCCCCCCCCCCCCCCCCCCCCCCCCCCCCACACCAAACAAAAAAAAAAAAAAAAAA
>CAAKHG010017207.1:0-13366 GCA_901007715.1 Dactylopterus volitans | reverse complement strand
TCTAAATCCGATTAATCGATTAATCGAAGAAATAATCGACCGATTAATCGATTATCAAAATACTCGTTAGTTGCAGCCCTAGTTGACAGTGCTGATGGTCACTCTTTCAGACGGGACTGAGCAGGGTGGCTAGATGAAGTTTGTAAAACACATTTGTGACATTCAGATGCCAGATGGGTGAGAGCCAGATGAAACGTGAGCCACCAGCACCCAGAGTTCAATCTTTATTGATCGCGAATGAGCAGCTGCAATTACATTTGTGAGTGCTGAGAGGCTTCTCCAGGACACGGAGCCGCGCCGGCCCAACGTCTGACCTCCATCACCAGCAGACCCATCAGCCGCCCGCCTGAAGGCCGTTGCATTATATTCTATGAGAAACGTGCAGTGGTCCTAATGTCACTGAGGTCAGTGTCTTGAAGCTTCAGCTCTCAAAATTTCCAAGTATTTTTTTCCCCTTGTTTTCAAAAAAAAAAAAAAAAAAAAAAAAAAATCAAGTGAATTTGATGGGAAAAGATGGAAAATAATATGTACAGTATGATGACATGAAATAATTAAGACAATTATTTACAAAACGGTCGGAGGCAAAAACAGGAAGAATTGGTGATGCTGGCTCAGTTTCAAAGACCTCAGCCTCAATCAAAACATCTCCGGCAGGATCCGGATGGAGCCAAACCACCATCAGTGGTGGCCCGCGGCTTATTGAGAGTCCTGGACATTAATCCGCTGCTGAAGACCAACAGCGGATCCATCTGGTTCTGGAGCGCAGGCCCGGATCCCTCGCCACGCTTCTGGCCGCGCGGCGTCCCACCAGCTTCAGGCTCAGCTGACCACCGTACACCACTGTAGAGATGAGGAGCAGCACCAGCATGCACAGTCCCACCAGCAGACCCAGGACCATGTACACTGGAGGACGCACGCGCACACGCACACACACACACACACACACACACACACACACGTATATCAGGAATCTGGCAGTGGAGAGACGCTCCACGCAGCCTCAAATCTTCACCGCGAATGAGCAGCTTCAGCAGGTATGAAGGGCGACGATGCGGGAAAACGAAGCTTCCTGGTTCAGAACTTAAGATAAGCTCCTGCACGTTCGTCTCCACCTCTGGTTCCAGTTCTTTACAGCCAGCAGAAGCGGTTCCACGGGAGCACCAGCACTTAGCTGGTCCTGGACGGATACAGAGACGTAACGACGGGAAGGTGGTGGCTCGAGCTCCTTTCGCGAGAGCCAAAAACCTGCCAACATCCGGCTTTGCTTTAAAAATGAAGCGGTCCAATCAGCATTCACGCCTGGAACACATGACCCTGCAGTGGCCGCAGGTAACCAGCACCAGCACTAGCCCAGAACCAGCACTGGGACCAACCAAGAACCAGCACTGAAATCGCTTCGGTTGAACTGAGATAAGAGACAAATGTTGTCGCTTCATGACGGTTCTGCTGTTTTGTTTTTTTTGTTTTCTTCTTCAAAAGTACAAACAAATACTTTTAGGTCAGTTGCATCTGGGCGCAATTTAATAAACGACAGACTGTAAATGCGCCGCTGTGGTCTGTGAAGGCAAAGGGGACATGTGATGATGCAACTTCGGCAAATATCCTTCAGCGGTCTCTTCCCGTCTTGTTACGTGAGCATTTTTGAATGCCGAGACGGAAATTTGGTTAAAATGGAATGGACGTGTGATGTAATGCAGGAGAGCGCCACGATGAACTGTGCAGTTCACCTGGGGAGAGCTGCTGGACGGACGCTGGACAGAGGAAGGTGGAGGCAGCTATGAACCAGTTCCTGAGATACTGGAGAAAGAGGAACATACTGGATCTGCTCACGGAGAGTACAACTACAGGAACCCACCTGGGCTTCTGGTTGGAGGGCTGGTGTAGGCACAGACGGCTTTGCTGGGGATGGAGTTGGAGTTGAAGAGTCCCGTGACGGAGACGCTGACGCAGTACTCCACGCCGGGCTGCAGGTACGTGATCTCGCTGTGCTCTTTGTACGCAAGATTCAGCCTGAACTGCAAAAGAACCACGAATAATAATCATCACTACACCTCAAAAAGTCCGTCTGGTCTGCTCTTCTGCGGCTTTTCCGGGTCCAGGTCTCGGAGGCGGCAGCGGCCTGCCGTCCCATCCACATTACACCAGACCCATGTCTCCACCTTTGGCTGGACCTGACCGGACCCCATGGGTGAAGGCCCGGCCGACAGGCGCTCGCCGACAGGCCCCTCCCCCTACCTGGCTCCCGGGTGGGGCCCTGTAACCTTCCGGGCAGGGTGCACCGGTACGCTGAAGGTTTTCTTCCCATATGCGTCTTTATGCCCATTCTTTGTCTGACCCTTCACCCAAGACCAGTTTGCCATGGGGGACCCTACCAGGGGCTGCTGCCCCCGACAACATAGCTGCTGGGATCATTAGGACACTCGAACCCTCCACCATCGTCAGGTGATGGTCCATGGAGGGAAAAGTCCGTCTGATAGTCAAATTCACTGCTTCCGTGGTTCTGTTAGCACTAATAATACTACGAATAATAGTGGCGCTAATAATAATAGCAATAATAACAATGACAGCGGTTGAGGGTCCCCGGTGGCATCATCATGAGCCAGCTGATGGGCTCAACCATGACCGATGACGAGCGCTGATGATCATGCTCCTCTGGAGTTACCGTGGAAACCTCCACTCCAGATCCAGCGGCTTCTCCTGGGTGTTCCACCGGCACATGTTCCGAACCAGGTGGATTTGACTTTGGCAGCGCTGAGACGTGACGGTTCCAGTGACATCAAACCGGCCTTCTTTTTCAGCGGTGCCTGGCTGACATGCTGAGCTTGTTGAAAACTGCGCCTGGATTGATATTAGTGCTAGTTTGCTCTCATCTGTTGCGACGCTGGTGAAGAAAGTAAGGGCTTTTTTTAGAGCCTCCGGGCTGGAGGAGGCCGAGGCCTCCGCCATGACGCTCCGGTGTCCGTTTGGCTCTCCCACCTTTGTGGACCTGATGTGTCAGGAACGCCGGGAGGGAAAGTCTTCGGATTTGGCACCAATGTCAGCTTGAGCTCGAGCATAAGCCGATTAAAGTTTGGAGGTCTGCGCTCAAAGGTCAAGGTCATGGTGAGGTCACACAGCATGGATGGCATAAGTGGGCATAAGTCACGTGACACCACAACAGTACCATATAAAGCTGTGGGAAGAGTCTACATCTGCAAGCCTAAAGCCAAAAATGCATGCTCAACATTAAAATACGTGCGTGGGCGGAGCCTTCTGTCTGCCGTCATGGAAGTTGGGTGCACGTGATGGTGGTGGCGAAAGCGAGGCGCCAAAACGGCTCCCGGTGCCTCCTATGGGATTTCATCGATGGAGCTCCGGTCACACATTCATGTAGACGTAGGAACTTTGGTCGGCGCGTGGATGTAAACATCCCGAGGCTGCAAAGTCTTCAAAGTCCGCGACTTTGATTTGCCCATAATTTTCCTGCCGTTTACGAGCATCATGCTTCAACCAGCTGCCCCTCGGAGGTCAATCTGCTTGTAGAGAGTCAGTCTGGGGCTCCAGAGGGTGAAAAACCCTGATTCTTCATCTGTTTGTGGATGAAGTGACCCAGAAAGAGGAGCTTCGTGCCCTGGTGGATGTTCACGGCTTCGCCGAGTTCCATCATGTATAAAACAAAAGAATGATCAACTTTTAAAAAGACATATTTTGCCCCCTGAAAAGTGCCAAATCTAGTAGATTCTCAAGATTTTTTCTTTAAAAAAAGAGATGATTTTTCCTGGAAGTTTTAGACGTACATCTGAGTCTTCACGGCCTCCTTTGAATCTATAATCTGAGGACGAACATGAAGAGGGAATGTGCTCCTATGGGCGGTGTCACTCTAAGTGGATGCACATGGTTGGACGTAGATATCCTTATAACATTCGCACGAGGGAATGTCCCCATTTCTTCCGTATTCCTTCTGCATCCTTTTGTTTCTGGCTGCCGACGTCTGATGCTTGAAGCCGTCCTGAGCTGCATCCTGAGCCTCACGTATGACGACGTCCCCCAAAGACTCGCAGTCGTCTCCTCTCTTTCGTTTTGAGTGTGAAATACCAAATGAAACTGCTGATGTTCACGCGTTCATCACTTCCTGCGCCAGCGTTCGGCAGAAAAGGGTACAGGCCTCACAGAACACGGCAGCGAAACAGGACTTCCAGTTGATTCCGTTCTCTTCGCTGAGGTTTCCCCTCAGCCAGCGGCGCCCAATCACATCCTGTTATCATCTATTGCAGCGCTGTGATGGTTTCCTCTTCCTCAGCTCGAGGAGGTCGCCTCATCACACACGCGCAAACAATGAGAGGCAGGCGAAACCGTGCCGAAGAACACCGGCGCGATGGGCAACCCCGCAGGCTTCGCTCTGGCTCCTGGTCGGGCTCTCGGAGATCAGCCCCGCGGCTTTGCTGCTCTGGTTTCTGGGTGCCCCACGTTCCCCTGGACCCGCTCCCGCGTCGCCCCAACGCACGCAACCCAAGTTCAACAAGGATGATTTTTTTTTAGAAAAACCAAACAAGTATGAAATGTGTTCTTGGCTTGAGGCAGCAGGAGCCATCAAAGAGATGTGGCTTGGCGGAGAAGACTCCAGGCCAGGCCAGGCCAGGCCAGGCCAGGCCAGGCCAGGCTCCAGTAGCTGGTCTGTTGGATCGGAACCACACAGGCCAGCCTTCACCCCCCACCTGCATCAGTGAGCCTTGGCCTCCATGACCCTGTTGGACCACCTTTGATGGGTCCTGACCACTGCAGACCAAGAGCTGCAGTTCTGGAGATGTTCTGACCCAGTTGTCTAGACATCACAGTTTGGTCCTTGACAAAGTGGCTCAGATCCTCACACTCACCCGTTTATACTGGTTCCAACACATCAACTTTGAGGACTAAATGTTCACCTGCTGCCTGATAGATCCCGCCCACTGACAGGCGCCATGGCAACCAGATAATCACTGTTCCTCACTTCACCCATTGGTGGCCATTACGTCATATATGTCATCGCTGAAGACTTTGAATGAAATATATTAAATGCATTAAGAGTAAACCAGTTCATCCTGAAATATCATGAATAACACAGGGCACAGTGGAGTTGACCTTTGACCTTACAAAATGTTGTCTAAATATTTTAGACACTTTGTGAAATTTTGTCACAACCAGAGTCAGGGTGAAAAACCTTCTGTGACCTTGACTTTTGAGCACAAAAACCAAATTGGTTCACCCTTGAGTCCCAAACTGATGTCTGCGCCTCCATCAGTACTCCATCAGTACTCCATCAGTACTCCATCAGTACTCCATAAATATCAACCGAATGATCTGGTTACATGGATGCTTTCTTGGTGAATACAAACATGTTCTGGAGCAGCTCCCAGTCTGGCGTACCTGCACCCCGTCCCTGACCCGCCGCACGTGCAGGGTGAGTCCCCGGTACAGATCCTGGAGCTGCTGCTGCTGCTGGCGCCCCCTCGTGGTGGGAACGCTGACCTGGAGGTGCAAACAGCTCCCGCAGCCAGACAAGGAGACGCCGGGAGGACCGATCACAGCTGCAGGGAAGAACACGGCTACAGTTCAAATGACGAGAAAGCAGCGCCGCCGCGAGACAAAGCGTGACTTTTAAAACGGAGAGCGGGCACAGAGCTGCTCGCAGGGTCGTTTCTTTGCCTTCAGTAGCCACTGGTCCAGTAAGTCTAGCGGGTCAGGACCGTCTGTCGCACCAATCTAATCTCTGTTGCTTGTTCTCTTGTTCTACAGGAGCACCCGACTGAGCATTCATGGCCTTCTGCTTGTCCAGAACCAGGACGCAGCGGCAGCAGACTACGCAAAGTAACCCGGACCTACTCTCTAAAGTCCTTTGGCTACTCCTGGGGGACCCCAAGGCGTTTCCAGGCCAGATGAGCGATGTATTTATTCCGGTGTGCTCTGGTTCAATCCAAGGACCTCCGACCAGTTGGACCTGCCTGGAACACCTCAAATGCCCTCGAATGCCTGATCAGATGCCCAAACCACCTCAACTGACTCCTTTCCATGTGAAGGAACTGTGCTTGGGCACCACCTGGTCTATCTGTGCGTCTCCCCGCCCACTGACACACAAACAAATTGCTAAAAACATGACCGGATCAGGTTTATGATAAACGTTCAGACGTGGACTGATGTTCCACAACCCCACAGACCACCATGGGGTAATAGTAATAGTCAGGGCTCATCTGACGAGCCCAAACCAGGACAGAGCCGGGCTGGCCTGCTGTTGGTTCATGACTCTGCGGCAGCGGTGCAGCACGAGAGCGTCCGCGTTTGCTTCCTGGGTCTGGATAGCGGCGGGAAAGGGGAGCATCTGTGGTTTGTTTACGTTGCAGTGAGGATAGCTGGACTCACAATTAGGAGGTTTACTGCACACTGTAAGAGGTTAGGTGATGAATAAAAAACACCGACGGCTTTATTGAAGGCATCTTTCCACAGCGCTATATAAGTTTGATTTGATGCGCTGCGCCAAGTCGGAGGGGCGGGGCTTAATCTAAGGTTTCAATCATTGAGTACCATGCGTACAGAGAAGGTGAAACTGCGAGGATGCCCACAAAAGCATGTATGTTTGAAATCGTGTGTGTGTGTGTGTGTGTGTGAGTGTGTGTGTAAAGGTGTTGACGGCGCCTCACTGTCAGAAAGCGGCTGGAACTGCTGAGATGTCGTCCAGTTGGACGCCTGAGTGGACGTGAAGGCCTGGACGCGGGCCCGGTACTGAACGAACGGGTCCTTGAATGTTCCGGTTAGGTCACATGTCTGTCCGGCCCTCAGTTGCAAACAGCCTGCCACCGGTCTCCATTTTTTACTTTTCCTGAGTAGAAGTGAAAATGCAGAGAGATGAGGAGGCTTTTCATGGCACCATTGACACCATTGCAAAGACAGCCGACTGTCACTGTAGGAATAGAACAGAGCATTTAGAGGCCCAGATGCTGCGGCTTTAGTCGCTTAAACTGCGAGTCCGGTCAGTCAGTCAGTCCATTCAGCGAAGGAGGAGCTACAGCAGGAGCTGGGTGGAGCAGCGAGGAACCAGAAGGTTCTCCAGCTGGAGGCTGCGGAGGGCTTCCAGCCAACGGACGAGCGACCAAGGACCAGAAGCTAAAAGCACCGCAGTGATGATCCTGGTGTCAAAGACCACAACAGCCGGAGTGTGAGTACAGGAGGACCTGGAGGAGGTTCCACATGACGACCATCCGGAATAAACCCCCACCTACCATGTACAGTCTGCGCTGGAAATGCGAACTAGATCCAGGGTTTACCGTTCTAATGTGGACCGTGCAGAACCGCACTGAACTGCTTGGTGTAAACGGGGCTCAACATCAAGGCTTGAACCTGCGATGTTTTCATTACAATCAGGACTGACCAGCTTGACCGCTTCACCTCGACAGGGAGAGCCCACTTGTGTTAAGACACAGCTTAAAGCACAGTTACTCACAAACTACATTTTTAAGGGCTCGGATGCACAAATCTAACATTTGACCGAAAGCTACTATATAAACACGTTGCATCTAGTGGACGTTTATCCATCACAAGAACATGAAACTGCACGTTAACCGGCCGGGTTTGGTTTCGGTCAGTGTTCTGCTCAACAGGACGATAAGAATTGGTTTGAAAGGATTAAAGTGCAGAATGAGCACTTGATTCTGATCCATTCAAAAGGGAGTTAATTGAACAACTAAAGGACGCTGGAGTGGGAACTCCCGCAGAACGACACGAGAGACGCCTGGAGTGGCATGAAGACCATCACTGGATTCAGGCCATCCAAAGGAAGGGGAGCTGAAGGTGGTGTGGACAGGCGGTCTGCAACCTCCAGCTGTTCCACTCCCTCTTCCTCTTCATGAAAGACCCGACATTCCTCCCCCACCTGCCACGTTCACTAACGACCAGGTTCAAAGGCAACTGAGAAGACTCCACTCAGGCAGGGAAGCAGGACTGCATGGTGGGACCCCGGGTCCTCAAAGCCTGTGCCCCCCCAGCTTTGTGGAATCCTTCATCACTTCTTCAGTATGACCCTGAGTCTGCAGAGGGCCCCAGTGGCTCCCAGGATTACAGACCGGTGGCACTAACTTCTCATGTCATGAAGATCCTGGAGAGACTCATCCTGGATCTGCTCTGACCCATTGTCAGACCACACCTGGACCCCATTCAGGTTTCTTACCAGCCCCACCTTGGCGTTGAGGATGCCATCATCTACCTGCCCAGTCATGTCTGCACCCACCGTGAGAGTCGCGTTCTTTGACTTCTCCAGTGCGTTCAACACCATCAGGCCGACTCCTCTGGGTGAGGAGCTGGCAGCGATGCAGCTGGATGCCTCTCAAGGTCGGGAGATGTTGAAGAAAGATGCCAAGCTGAAGGACCACAGGGGTGTCAGTGGGTCCGACCGCTGTACCAACCAGTGGTCTGAGCAGCTTGACGCCATTCTGGACCTCAAGATAAGAGCAGCACTGGACGATTCCTCCCACCCGCTCCTCCACGTGCTGGCCAATCACAAGAGCTCGTTCAGTGATTGGCTGATTCCACCCGAATGCACCACTGAACCGCACAGGAAGTTGTTCCTGCCTGTGGCCGTCAGACTGTATCGTTTTTTCTATATGACGGCAGTAAATACGCACAGCGATCTTTCACACTGTGAATGTACTCATGTATTATCATATTGATGATAACAGTGTGTGGTACATAGTTAGTTCTTGGTTCTAAGAAGCACTTTACATTTCTTTTCCATTTCATATAGGTTCTATTGATTTGTTTAGATATTGTTTATATTGTTCATATTGAGTCGATTTCTATTTTGGAATATTGTCGTATTTGTGATATCTTGGCACTTCCTCCCTGTATCTTATATGTATTTAAACTGACATGGAGCAACTCTCGCTTCTGACCTGAGATTCAGTGAGTTAGAGATGATGGATATTTGGACAAAATGACGCCTCGAGTTGGAAGTTTCTAAAGCTGAAGCTGAAAATGGGGCCGCCTCTACTACGAGGAGAATGATCCCATAGACCAGCTTTGCTACGGACCCCCCTTGCCCTTCCACATCATCGGGAAGCGGGAGGATGGTAAACCGCCTTGTTCCCCCCAGAGAGAGTGAGGAACATCTGTTCGGAGGGTGGTGGGGTCCCCGAGTTATGGCAGCTAGTTACACCCTCGTGGCCGCCCGGTAACTGGCCGTATTTTTTCTCTCATTACTTTTGATGGGGGAAGTTATACGGTGAGGTTCTATAGACGTGGAACCACTTTCATACACCACCTCCAAAGGCATAAGTGGAGGTTTTTTTTTTTAAATGACCATCAGCTGTCTGGTTAAAGTGCCACTGAACCTCGGGGGCCTCGGAAGAGCTGCAGGACACACTGCGGGAACATGAGCTATGGACACAGCCAGCAAAGTTTTGTCCTCTCGTCGACTTCCATACGTTCAGTCGGCATAAACGGGAAGTCGTGAATCGTGGGGGCTTCAAACGTCATGTTAGCGATACATTTCACATCCAAGCTTTTGCATGGCTTGCTGAGTGAGTACCTGAGGTGGAGGGTCTGAACAGTGAAGCTGGTGTTGGAGGGGGTCTTGGGGCCTGGCAGGAAAGTGAGAATGTGCTCCATGTTGAAGGAGGAGATGGAGACGTTAGTGGGTGCAGGGAGGCGAACACACAGCACTGTGCAGAAGGAGAGAATAAGAAGATCAACCTCGTCTAGCCTCAATTCTTCTAGCACTCGTTTAGCATTTACCACTAACCAATGTCGACCTAGAATTCATAGACGCACACAAACCTCAGCCCAGAAAATAGAAAAAAAAAAATAAAAAGGCATGAACACACACAGGCAGGCGGATAAAAAAGCTTCACAAGCTCACAAGAACATGAAGAGCCAAGTGAGGACATTCCTCAGCTCCGGCACACACGGTGTCAAAGTGTCCCTCAGCCAAAACGCTGAGGGACAAACGCTTATCTGGCTGCCCGGCGTGGCAGCCAGATAAAGTGTAGAATTGTAGAATATTTACACCCCCTACCAATGCACGTGTGCAGAAGGAGGAACGTCCACGAGCCCGTCATCCCTCCCTCCCCGGACGGCGGTACGGCTCACTGGAAAAAGGTCTCACACAAGACGGTTGGACGGCTGTTTGCAAGCACAGAACATACAGAAAGGAGAGGAGGGGAGGCGAGGGGAGGGCAGGACAGGGGAGGGCGGAGGAGGGAGCTGGAGGCAGGCAAACAACACGACGACACTGTTGAAATGTATGAGGCTGAGTTTCTATTTCCCCAGAAGGCCCTCCCTTACGCTCAGCGCCACACGCTGATGTTTCACTGACGCACAGCTGCAGCGCCGCTGGTTTCTACCCTTTCTTGCTCACTTTCAACAGCACAAACGGCAACATTTGACACAGCCTTTATTTGGTGTAGACGTCCGTGGGTATGGCTGAGCATGGAGTCGTATGACTCATAAACAGCAGCTCTCAACAACAACTATGGCAAGGACTTAAAGAATGTGGAAGACTGAATATGGAAATACGGAATGACCTTCACAGTACTACAACCTCCAGTTATACATGCAATACATCGCGGAATATGTCATTTCGGTATGTGAATTGTTTAGACCAGACAAGTCCCGAATATTTTGGTCATCTCACTCCTATCGCCCGTGTACTATGATTATATGACCAAAATATTAGGGACCCCTCTCAGTGTAACCCTTTGCAGTTCAACAGCGTCACAAAACTACAGTCCCAGTAATAATTATTCAAATATGTCAACACCTCTCTCACACACATTCAAACAAAATTATATTCAACATGCAGCAGTTATAATGGTATGCTGGACAAGTATACTGTGTACATATACATGTATTTGTGCATATATAAGTAGGGCTGCAACGATTAATGAGTAATCGACTACTGAATTAATCACCAACTATTTTGATAATCGACTAATTGACTTTTTTTCAGAAGAAAAAGTCCAAATTCTCTGATTCCAGCTTCTTGTGTGTGAATATTTCCTGGTTTCTCTGGTCTATGACAGTAAAGTGTAGATCTTTGGGCTGTGGGGCTGCTGGTTTGAGGACGTCTTCTTGGGCTTTGGGAACAGTTATCAACGTTTTTCACCGTTTCATAGAGCAAAAAACACACTGATTGTTTTTTATTAGCTTTTTGTATCAGTAGCAGCTGAATATCAGCATCAAAAATGATGACAATATGTGTACACTGCCTCTGTTTGGTTGGTTATGATATCACCAGAGTTTTGCTTTTATTTTATTTGTTTGATAGTTTTGTTGGTGCATTACCACATGTAAGCACTACAGTTGCAATAAAAATTGGATTTTTAAGAAGGAAACCAGGTAGTTGTTAATTTTCAGGTAGCCTTTTCTATTCTATGTTTACTGTTGCTCTTGAAGGAAGCAAAAGTATCCAATTACTTGCTTAATTGATGGAATAATTGATAGAATACTATATTACTAAAATAATCGATAGCTGCAGCCCTAAATATTTATAACTATTTAAGTATGTTTGTGTATGTATGTACACACAGACTGGAACATTTTTCAACAGCAACACTAACAAACAGATATGACAGAAAGAAAACAACCTAGAAACAGATCTGAGATGGCACCTGGACCAGCACGCCGCGACGCTGGGGCAGACGTGCGTACGTGTAGCTGCATGATTTCTGGTAAACGACTGGGCCAGACGTGAGGCAGGTCACCGCATGGCGGTGTGGCGCTGAGGTTTGCCCATGCTCGTGTTCCCACGCGGACGCCCAAGTTCTCTTCAGCTGCACCAGTCTTTGTGTTCCTCAAAGCTCCAAATGAACAGCGCCAAAAAAAAAAAAAGGAAAAAAAAAAGAAAAAAAAAAATGGTGCAAATCAGATGATGCATAACACATTTTTGCATAAGGAGGCTGAAAAGTCTCGACCGGACTTTCACTGGACGCACCAAACTGTTCCCACAATGCATTGGTGACCTTGGACCACCAGAATCTAATGAGATCACGACGTGGATGTTGGCAGCAGAGCTGTGGGAACTCCCCGGAAGTGCTCCTGAGGTACGCCGACCGCCGGGGACAACGAGGGAGGCTCCACCCACAGCGAGCGCGGCTCCACCCACAGCGAGCGCCACGCGTCTAACAGTGTATAACATTTGTTCGTCAGTAGATACACTTTGGCTTTAATCAAGCCTGTGTGTGTGTGTGTGTGTGTTTTTAATAAAACTGTACAACTAGGAAACATCTGGCTGTAAGAGCAGGACATCATCAGATGTCCGGACATGGACGCCTCATGTACAGACACTGCTCCTCTTCCTCCTTTTCCTCCTCTTCCTCATCAGCGGAGCAGGAATCTGTTTCTATGGCAACTTCCTTGGCGTTGTGGCCCTGTGAGGGCAGAATGGGCGCGGCGCTGTGATGAGCCCAGACACAGGCCGCCGCCTCCTCCTCCTCTTCTTCTTCCTCCCGCTGTTGTTCCTCCACACGCCGGCCTAGAACCAAGGTGAGGAGGTCCACCCCCTGGCTGCTCCGCCCTCCTGCTGCCTCCCTCTCCTCCTCTTCCTCCTCATCCTCCTCCCCACTTGCGTCTGAGTTCAGGAGATGGCGAGGCAGCGTGGGCGTCGGCGGGGGATTCTGCGCGGCGTTCGAATGGCCGCCGTCTGCCGGACCCGCGGCTTCAGCCTGGGTGGAGTCTGGGTTCGGGCTGGGGGGGCAGTCGGCCAGCAGATCAAGCCCGTTGGGTAAGGACGATGAAGATGAAGGGCAGGGGGAGAGGCCGTTGGCGCCCACCCGCAGCCTGTAAGCGCCGCCCGTGCCCTCGCCGGCGTCCTCCGCTACACTCTCGCCGTCGCACAGCGACATCCGACTGCTCTTCTCATCCGGTGACAGCTCTGCCGCCTCGATGTTGAGGAGGGAGGTGAGGGAGGTGTCGTGGGATTCAACCACCTGGACGTCCGCCATGTGATGGACGGTGGTCTGGCGGACAGGCAGAAGGCAGGAGGTTAGTGAGGCACGTTCAGACCAGACATTCACACGCGAGATGTCGTGACAGCTTCGAAAAGTGAAGCCAGCAGATCTCCGTCTCCCCCTGGTGGCTGGCTGCAGTATAGCTGATAAATCCCGCCCCCTCCATGTCAGTGGGCGGGACTTGGGCCAAACTAAAATATCAACCACATTTCATTTGTTTTTTTTTCTCAAAGATGGTTTTTGTCATTTGAAGTAGTTTTTTAATCACACTAATGTCTACTAAAGTGTTCATATTTCTGATAAGTTTGTTATTTGATGCTATAAAAGGGGGCGTGGCTTTATGACTGACCGCTGCTCTGAGTGACATCCAGGAAGTGGTGGAGGCGTTTACAGACGTCTGTTTAGGAGTCCTACATGAG
>CAAKHG010017204.1:8649-19067 GCA_901007715.1 Dactylopterus volitans | reverse complement strand
TGGGTGTGTGTGGGGGTGGGTGGGGTGTGGGGGGGGGGGGTGGGGGGGTGGGGGGGTGTGTGTGTGGGGTGGGGGGGGGGGGGGGGGGGGGGGGCCGGCTTGCTCAATGATTTATTCATTAAGTTCTGTTCTTGAAACAGAAGCTGGTGTTTGTAAGCTGGAAAGTCACTTAAATCTCCCCTGATCGGATCATCGTCATCTCCTCATTCTCTTTGTTCATAATGGCACCATAACACAAATGTTGAACAGAGGCTTTACATGAGACCTCTCATAACAAACCCATCACAATTCAGAATGCAAGTATTTCTTTTGATAAGCGGTGCAGCAGAATCTTTTTTCTTTCTTTTTTTTTTTTTTTCATTCCCTGATACGGACTCCTGAAAGTGGAGGCTGAAGGAGAGATACTGGAGTGGAGAAATTGTCATGCCCAAGAGGTTCTGGTTCCTGAAATAAGATGATGATGTAAAAGGGGTCAGCTGCTAATCTTTATTCCCTGAGTAAAGCGCTCATTCATTATGTAACAGTTTGCATTTGTATTCAGGCCACAGACCCTGGGTGCAGAAACATTCAGAGAGCCACTGATTTAAACATCAATTTATTTTTATTTTTGACTTCTGGAGCTCCAGCTTTCACTCATCTAATGACATGTTGTATGAAAAAAAAAAGCTGCTTGTTTCTTGACAAAGAAATGCAGAAATGAAAATATGCCTCAGAAACGAATTATTTCAATAATGAGTCCCTGTGTTGCAAGGTGACATCACATATTTGCTTTCATAACTCTTTTCCCATAGTGTGCAGATCCTCCTCTTTAGTTTTGTAATTAATTAAAAAAATTAAACGTCAGGAAAATGAAGGCCTTTGGTGAATATTTTTGAATCACATTTAACACCAAGTTGAAACTATCTCTCTGTCAATACAGTCTCTTATTTATTTATCTAAATTTTGGTATAAGCTGTTCCAAGTTGCATTTGTTCAGACAGTTGGTCTTATAAATATAAAATGAACCGCGCTGTTTACTTATCATATTTCAAAATATGATCCGTCAGTATCTCCAAGCATTACCCGTGTAAACAAATCGTAAACAAAATACATAAATCCCTCCTGTCCCATGACACAAGAAATGGGAAAACATCTTCAGTGCAAACAAATCCACCAGTGTCACACAAACAAAAGTGGCTGTCGAGAGAGAACCACCTCAATTACCAAAATTACGGATTGCTCCTTTAATTGACTGGGCTGGGGAGGATGGTGTCAGCGGAGAGAGAGAGAGTCTGGATGAATATGAATGATGTTAGCCAGATTGGAATGGCACCGGGCCAAACTGGATGCACAGTTAGCCATCTCTTCACAGGAGGATAACATCGGCGCTGGAGAAAGCCGCTGGGTTCGGCAGACTGCCCCTTTCTATTTCCATCCCGGCTTGATAAAGGTGCCTGACATCATCTAAACAGTGAAGCCTATTTGTAACCAGGTTACCAGCTATCTTTCATCTGTAATTGAGAGCATGCAGCTCAAGTCAGAAGTATATCAACAATATAAAATGTTGTTAGCCTTCCATCAAGCAGCCTCTGAAGAGAATTAATAGCTATCATCTGAAAGGAAATAAGGGCCTCAGACAGACTGGAATAGGGGTTGTAGTGACAGTGAAAGATATTCCCCTGGAGTAATTGTTATCACAGCATAAGAGATAGGAGGAGAGGCAGAGAGAGAGAGAGAGAGAAAGAGAAGGAGTAGATCTTTGGGCACACAGAGACATACACACACACACACACACACGCACGCAATTGCTTCCTTGCTTGCTCACTGTTGCATTGACTTAATTCATGGGCATATATTTGCATTCAAAACACAAATATGCGCCGCGTCCATCAGCCGGCTTCTGGTAAATTCTGAACAACAAGCATCCGTGTAGTGCCGAGGAACTTTGACTTTTAAAGTCATGCACTGTGGGTGCTCCAAACAAAGCCCCCAGATACCCTTCATTGCTCCCTAAGTTATCTTCTCAAGTTCCTGGCGCCGTTTGACACGACATCTCCGACCTGACCCGCCAGTGCAGTTTCCTGACATGTTCTTGGCATGTGAGAGGAGATCCCAAGAAGATACTTGATAGACAAACATCTCACAACCGGTTTGATCCCGGCCCCAAATACTGTCTCTCTGTGATCCACAGATGGATTGTGGGATTGTGGTGAGCGGGGTGTTTGATGAGAGCCTCTGGTCCATGCGATTTCAGTGGGCTTCCCATGGATGTTGGCGTGGAGAAGGGATGGAGGGAAAGTGCCTTTTTTTTTTTTTAACCTGTTCTCACATCCAGCTTGTCAAATAGGAATGCTACTGTAGGTCAGTGGCTGCTAGCATGAAGCCTGAAGCATCCGTTTTGGATGTGAAGAGCTGCTCAACACAGATAAATTGAGACGGTCTGTCAGGGTGGGCGGGTCAAACCAAAGCGGGCCCCCTTTTGCATCAGGTCCCAAGTGCCGTTTGCAAAATTTCCCATTTGATTCATCCGGAGTGGTGTGCTTGACACTTCATGACGGTGCGTTGTAATTATTGTTTTAATCATTGTCGCCATGACAACAGGAGTCACACCTGCAACCTATCAGCATGCGGCTTTCGAGATGAGCAAGGCGAGCGGTTTCAATTTGGTGACACGATGATGATAATAACCCCGGCTACGCCGACTTGATACGCACTTCACAGCTTATATTGACATAGGTGTTATGATCTAAGATGAGGCCTTTTTTTTTTTTTTTTTTTTTCTTTCCCCAGCATGAATAAACACAACATGCAGTCCCTGCTGGCACTGTGGTGCAATATTCTGAAATATTTTTCAATTTCTTTTGACTTTATTTTTGCAGAGGAGGGTGAAATGAGAACCTGCCACATCAGTGCAATTGCATTGTGAAGCTAAACAAATGGATTAGAATGTATGAAATGTTTCACAGTAAAGGCAGGCGAGTGTTTGCCGCAGGCAGTCAGCAGTTTGTTGTAATAGGAATTTCAGTCTTGTCTTGTTTGCCTTGGAGCTGAACAACTCCAGTGCTCTGCTTGCGTGTGCTCTAATTACAGACAAGATTAGAGCAGGCAAATTAAACTGCTACCAGCCACTGTTTGTAATTGCCACAAGCAAATGTTTGTAATTATGAACAGATTGCTTTACTATTGATAATTAAAACAACAACACAACTTATTTAATGACTATCGGGAGATGCCTCTCTGAAATTGACAAAGCAGAGAAAATCATTTTCATCTCATCTTGACTCTCTTGCTTTTTCTTTTCTCTGCCACTGCTCTTTCTGTTTCTTTTTTTTTTTTGCGGGCGACGACTTCCTGGTGCTCATCACTGTAGATCAAATATGTTTGACTGGATTTGCTCCAGTTTAAACAGGCAGTTAAGTCTGTTGATAGCTTAGCTGTCAGTGCTTGCTTTTCCCCTTAGCAGTGATTGTCCATTGTCTAGGGGGTAACTGATACACCAAACAGTTGGTATTCTTAGCCACGCAACGATGATCATGATCCCGCACCTGTTGTCAGCTATTTGATACTGACACACTAGATCACACCGAAGCAAATGACCCTGTCATTCTGCTGGCTAATGAGCTGCTTTATGAGGCCACTGCCCACAAGCTAAGGGCTAGCGCTGTCGACGCCGCTCGACTACCACCAGCACTACCGCTGAAACTGGTTGCACATTTGCCGTATATCCGCACTCGTTCAGCTCCACTGTCTCAAGGAACGTTTCAGTCCAACACTTCACAATATCACTGTATATCAGCTCAGTGGTGTGTGACAGGTGAACACACTGCTACACTGCCACCGGGACCCGGGCATTATTGCACACATCATACACTGACATTTTGCACTGTTGTTTTTGCACTGCAGCCTCACTGAAATGGCACACCATACAGCTGTTTGTCATGTACATGCTGTGCATATGTATTCTTTATTCTTAATCCATCTATAATGTATCTACTGCATATTCCATATTTTTCTACACCCCCACAGCTATATACTGTAGCTACCCTCAGCCTGCTGTAACATAACCATTTTCCTCAGGAGATCAATAAAGTATATCTACTCTATTCTTCCTTGTGAACTGCTGCTTGTGACTGACTAATCTTGTAAAATGCCGTACTGACTTATTGATGAATCATAAATCATTCGGCACATTTTGGCCATGAATCCAGGCTGATACTTAAAAGTGACATTTTCTTTCCATGAACCAATAGACAAAGGCATAATGGCAATGATTTATAGCGACAAGGAACTTGATGTGAAGTAATGCGAAGTTGGACTGATCATATGTTTGAAATAAGGTTTCGCTCCAAAAAAAAAAATGCTAATCATCTCATCAATTATTAAGTCATAATTTCAGCGCACTAGTAAGGAATTTAGCTGAGCAACAGCAGTTTCTTTGGACACAAGTAGTCGTAGTTACAGGATGCTGACATGTACAATTCCTTTGACGTGTCAGTGGAGAGAGGATGGCGCCGTTAGAACATTATTTGACGGATTTTGACACAATACTGAGACAGGGAAGTAATACGTTTTAATATGAGGTGAAAAGATTTTTGGTTCTAATGGGACAACCCTCATGTTTCTTGTTGGTCTTATTAACATCAGTGACCATCTAGACCTGGACCCACAGCAGCTGTGGGGTTGCTAACAGCTAGAGTGTCCATTTTTTCCCCCCATTGACACCTGCCACTTCATTGTCCATTAAATACAACTTCATGTTGTGTCAAATATGTTTAAACATTGATTTTGTCCGTCATTGATTTTTTTTTTTTTCTGGGCATGTTCAGATAACTGCCTTTTCAGCATCTAGAGGGTGTACATGCAAAAGTGTGTGTGTGTACCCCAAACATACTACCAGTTATGTTAAGGGGTGTCGGGTTTGCTGATATTGGTGGTCTTCTATTTCTATTTGTCTTATAATGTGTGCTCCCACGATCAGTATATCAAACTGAACCACTGACCGCTTGAAAAAACACCCGGAAGTGACCGGGATAAATCCACGGCCCCTTTATCAGCCAGCTAATTCCCCGCTGCTGTATTGTTTCCAAGATTGGATGAGAGTGGTATTTTCTTTTTTTCAGGCAGTGAACCACAAAATCATTTTCACTCATTGATGACTCTATTTTCTCTCACGGTGCGAACTTTTCGAAAGGATAACAAAATAATATAAATTCACATGGCAGGGTTTCTGATCTGTTTTGTGTTTTGTTTTTTGTTGGTGTTGTTTTTTTTTTAAATATCAAAATACAGGTTTAACAACGCATCATGAAAAAACAGATTCAATGTGCCAAGACCTCTAAACAGACCAACTGGCACACGGCAGGTAATGACTGCACCTCTCGCTTTTTCCTCTTCTTTTATTCGTCTGTCAATGTCCTCTTTGGTCTTTTTGCCTCTTCCATCACGTCCATACTGAGAAGTTCTAGCCGGCACGAAGAGTGCGAATAGCCGTTCAGAGTGCAGAGTGGCCATGACAACCGCCATCGCTGCCCCCATGACAAGTCAGTGTACCATCAAAATGATTTTGTAGCTGTTAGGTGAAATACTTCCATGTTGGAGTATGAAAATATGCTACCACATAAATTAACTGTAACTTTTTTTTTTTAAGTATCCTACAACCACCAGTGCGTCATAACAACATTACTTCTTGTCTTATCTTTATTATGAGAATAGCTTTCAGCACCACCACAATTATCTCTACACCTAAAAATTTGCACACGTGCAACTGCCCCTCCCTTTTTTTTTTTTATTGTCGCTGCTGCAAAAAGAAACACTACTGCTACCTTAATGTACATGTGAAATAAAGTTTAAGTCATGCTCAGCAGTTAGATCCAATACACTGATCAAGCATAACATTATGACCACTGCATGTTTACCATAGAACCAAATGCAGCAGCCCTGTAATAAATTCTCCCCTAGAAAAGAGTTTTATTTTGAACTTTTTACTGATTCTGTTTGAGACGGGTGTTGAAATGTTTGAATGACTGTTATTGGGACTGTAATTTGTGACGCGGTTGAACTGTTCTGGCTTACACTGAGAGGTGTCCCTAATCTTCCGGTCATCCCACTTCATATGCATTAAGGTGACGACATATTAAGCACACCTCACAGTATAACCCAGTACAGTTCAACATCACAAATTACAGTCTCAATAACAATCATTAAAACATGTCAACACCTCTCAACAGATTCAATAAAAATTCAACATAAAACTCCTCCTGAAGGGAGAATTTATTGCAGGGCTGCTGCATTGTTTTCTCCGGTAAACATGCAGTGGTCATCATGCTAAGTTTGATCAGTGTATATCCAAGATATAGAGAAGTAGAGAATATTTCACAGCTTTGAAACTTTTCTTTGAATTAGGTCGAATATATCAAATACTGTTGGGCTGAATTGAAAACAGTTTTACCCAGGAAGTCATTAATTTCTTACCAATGTCAATAAATGGCATAGATTGACCCACTGTTCTAATGGGAGAGTTTAGCCTGGCGAGATTGTGCGAAGTCCTGCCGTTCCTGCTCTGCGCCGACGCTGTCAAAATGATACCTCTGTTTGTCTTTAATGTATAGCATACTGTAAATTTACTGTATATAGGGAATAAAATGACTGATTCTATTGGAACCATCTCCCACCCTTAAGACCAATCCTTCCATCACCTCCCATTACCTCCTGTATTCATTATCCTGGTTCTTTTTCTTTGGGTGTGTTTAATTTTTATGCTGTAATAAACTGGTCTTGATACGATAACAGATGGTGTTTCATTTTGTCATGGACCTGTGGCAAAAGTGCCAGGAGTTGTGATGTGTTTGATTTTATTAGAGATGAGATTTAGCACATACATGCCACATTACTGCAACAGAACTCCCATTTCTCATCTGCAGGAGAAAATGAAACTGTGATGAAATGTAATATAGTCCCCCTCAGGCAGAACTGGAGGGACTGGGAATTGCACCACAATAAATCTAATGGATATTACTGCACTCACTTCTCCCTCTCTCTCTTTTACTCTCTATATTTCTCTCTCTCGCTCTATCCCTCTTTTACCTGCTGCTTTCATTCTCTCTAGTTGTGCAAGCATACATGGACACACACACACACACACACAAATACACACACGCGCGTGCGCGCAGAGTCTTGCGCACGTTTACATTAGCTTGACAGAGCCAGCCCCAGTTAAAAAAAAAAAAAAAAAAAAAAAAAAAAATCACTTATATTTATCATCAGATCCATTTTAGATTCTCCTAATGGATTTCAATCACCAGCACTAAACTTGAAGGCTAATGAAGTGAATTAATTTCTCTGTCCATCTCTGCATCATAAAAAGGCATGACAATCCAGAGAACAAAGGCTTAGATACACATTTCACTATCAAAGCACTATATGAAGAAACAGCTGGCATCGGGGGGGAAAAAAGCCCCGCGCCACAGTTTAAATAACAAGTACTGTAGCTGTGTTCAGTACTGTAACAAAAACATTAAAAGCATTATGTGATAGTAAAGCCGTGCCTTGGCTGATACGCTTGTGTCATTCAGCCCTTAAAAACGCCGCTGCTCAACTGCAGGCTCTCTTTCTTTCATACATATTTATTTATTGTGCATCTTTTTTCCGCTTTCATTCGCCCGAGCGTTCTGTAGAGGGAGACCCGCGCATTTGTTTATCCGACGGCTTCTCGGCGAAGGTCGTCTTTCACCGGGATACAAAAATGACTAATCTGATTTGATCTGCATCTGATCTCACTGCGGTTAAGGTCTGGTTCAATTTCGGCAGCTGAAAGAAGAAAAAAAAAGTAGAATGGTTGTGTCACTGCGGAGATGCTGCTTGCACTTCCCAGTATCCGTTGCGTTAACCACAGTTAATAGTATCCGTCAAATGATAAAGGGGCTGCATTCATGTTGCACCTCCTCCACCTCATTTCTCACAACAGCCAGGTACAGTAGGCTTTGATACTGGCGAGACGTAAAATATGCATGACAGGAGCAGAGGCAGCTCCATCCGTTGCAAAGCGTTCACATTAACATGATACTATAAACTTATTGTGCGGAAACCTTGGAATGTTCTTTTAAGGCCAAAGCAAAGCTGCTGAAATGAAAAGGTTTCCGATTTACCAAACGCTTAAATAGAAGCTTTCATTCTCTTCAATATAAGTGATTCTAGTGTAAGTCTACAGTATATCTGGAGTCGTATGTCGCGGTGCACTAGGAGTGCTGTTGTCCTTGTACCATATCTGTCACATAATGCACTGCATTAATCAAGCTTGCAATACGGCTCTGACAGTGTTACCCCTATTGTATATGGGTCACTCTGTGATCAAAGAAGCTTTAATTAGGATTGCAACCGTGAGTCCTTGCCGGGATCAAATAGCTGTCAAACATCGTCAGATACATACAGTAGATGGAGGTCACTCTTTGCTTTAGTCACTCCTGTCTTCGTCTGCCTCTTGATGTGTGATTATTGAATCATTTTGCAAGTAAAACTGTGAGCTCTGGAATCAAAGGACGGGCAGACACAAAGCAGGGATTTATGCTTTAAAAAAAAAACCTGTATGCGTTTAAAAAAAAAAAAAAAATTCCAGAGGGGTTGAATCTCTATTGTCTTTACACATGGTGGAACACCTACACTGTAGCAGTCAATTGTTCTTTTTGCCCTCATGTGTATTTATAGCTCAATCATCCAACCCTGCCAGCTTTTCCCTGCTGTGTGCAGAGAAAACATTTCAAGTTGTGAAGCAGTGCGACAACTTGTTCTTGATGACGACAACCAAGTTAACAGGTAATGAGTTGGATGCCACCTCCAGTATTTAAACCCGTCCGCTATTTAATGGGCACTTTGACAATAAAAGGGTGAGTTGAAAAAAAAAATAAATATGTATATATATAGTCAGGAATGTGTCGAGTTAATTAAGTTAACTGCTCCTCAGTTCTGAAAAAGAAAATATTGTTGTCTTGAAAGTGTGTGAGAATACAGCCCCACACAAGTCTTGCTGGAAAAAAAACCTGATGGATTTCCTGATTATACTCTGAAAAACATGTTTTTCCAACAGCTGTATCAGCTACTACAACAATAAAGTGTCGCAGCTATTTTCCTTAAAACTGCTGAAAAGTGAAATAATACCCAAGGCACCAGCATCAAAGACAAACGACGCCTTCACAGAAACAAGGATCCAACGGCACGAGTGCAGTTAACTAACCAGTGGAACATAATTCCTAAACCACTGTTGAAAGACTTTTGTTTTTTCTTCTTTCTTGAAAATGTTGCACCAGATAACAAAAACATGAGGTGAGCAGTTATGCTTGTGAAATAAAGACCATGCCCGTGGCATTTGTATGTGAAATGAGGAGAGTCTGAGGCCAATTATGTCAACAGCAGAACTGCAAAATAACATAAGCCTATAAAAGAGAAAAAGATGCAGCAGGGAAAACAGTTCAGGAGAAAAACAAAATTCTCCTTAAAGCAACTTGATAGCTCAGTCATTATTTTTTCAAGATATATTTTTTCTGTATAAAATAATGTAAAAAATTTCACTCTTTTCACCAAGCCTCCGAGCCCAAATGATAATGAACATCTGACACGAGACATAATGGCGCTTGGCGCATGATGTGTTTAGACTTTGGTTATGGTTTGGTGAGTGAAAACTCAGGGACAATTACTGGTTTTAAAAACACTGTCTCAATGAGCGGTGGTCTCCCATGGCGATGCCTTTCAAAACATGAGCCAAATGCAGCCCAAAATACAGTTTTGATGGAACACTGGTCTCCCGGTCTTGAGTCCAGTCCAAACGGATGACATTATTGCCCACGTTTAACAGCGTCATGGAGTAAACCTCCAAAGTCAAGCTCAATTGGTGGATAACGAAGAAAATTACATGCAAATCACAGTCGAAATTTGGGAAATAAATAAATAAATGAACATTTTATGATTTGAAGGTGGAATCATCAAGTAAGAGCTGAGATGATATAAACCCTGATTGAGCTTCATCTTATTTTGATTCTTCTTGGAAAAAAAAATCAAGGCTAAAATATGGTGCGTTTAGTAAGAGGTAAGACGAGCATCAATTCTTGAGGTTCAGGTGTGAAAGCTCAAGATCATAAAATTGCATATTTGAAGCAGTGTTTATTTAAAGCCCCATTAAAGATCCCGTGTGGTCTGAATCCTTTGCCTTGAGCCAACTCATCGGTTTGTAGCATCTAACTGGGCCTCTTTTTCCATCTCTGTAGTGATGTATAAGGTATGAGGATATGATCAAGTCTTCTATTACAATCTTTTTTTTCTTGTTTTTTTTTTAAACGGACCCTTAACACAGACAGTGACGACGTCTCTGACAGCCTTCTGGGATTTTCGTGGGAATAAAGTCTAACAATGTGTCATCGGTTGTGGTCTGGCTGCAAGTCTTCTGCTTCAGA
>CAAKHG010017203.1:9310-32809 GCA_901007715.1 Dactylopterus volitans | reverse complement strand
CCACTAGCCCCGCCCCACTCACCTCACTCGCCTCGCCTCACCCCGCCCCACTGGCCTCGCCCCGCCCCACTGGCCTCACCCCGCCCCACTGGCCTCGCCCCGCCCCACTGGCCTCACCCCGCCCCCCTGGCCTTGCCCCGCCCCACTCGCTCCACGCACCTATTGTGGATTGGCCATGAGAATCTTCACGGCCTCTCTGGTTTTCCCAGCAAATCCTGAACCACATCCTGGACGACGTGGAGTTCTTCATCACCAAACTGCAGAGAGCCGCCGAGGCCTTCGGCGAGCTCGCCAGGAGGAAGAAGACCAAGAGGGCCAAGAAGAAGGGGCCGGGAGGTGAGGCTGCGCCCGGGCCGGGGGGGCGGAGCTTTGTGTCTGTGAAGCGCGGCTTTAATGGCGACGCTGTGTGTCCACCAGAGGGCGTCCTGACGCTGCGCTCCAAACCGCCCGGTGAGGACGAGTTCGTTGACTGTTTGCAGAAGTTCAAGCACGCCTTCAACCAGCTGGTGAGCGCCACTTCCTGCTGGCTTCGCCGCCACCGCCGCCGCCGCCGCCGGTCACCAGCAGGTAAAACATCTGCTGCAGGATCCTCCACCGATCACGCTGCTCTGCTCTGCAGGGGAAGCTGAAGCATCACATCCAGAACCCGAGCGCCGAGGACCTGCTGCACTTCCTGTTCACCCCGCTCAGGATGGTCGGTCTCGCTCGTGTTAATGCAGCAACATAAAACGCAGGAAAATGTTTCATGTTTCATACTTCAAAATGGATCCAGATACATTTAATTCATTTCTTTTCATTCATTTGCTTTTTTCAAAACAGAAATTACTTTTTGTAGTTTCATTTAATCGTAGAAGAAGTATATTTCTGTTACTTTGCAGGCATGAATACAAATATGAATACAAATATTTATTGTTTTTGTGGCTGGAGCCTCGAGCTTCCGTGTGATGTCGCAGCCTAACAAGTGCGGCCGGCTGGCGCGCGACTGTGGTCCTGCAGGTGGTTCAGGCGTCGGGCAGCGTGGATCTGGCTCGCAGCGTCGTGGTCCCCCTGCTGACCAGAGACGCCATCGACTTCCTGCACGCCGCCGGCACGGCGGAAGAGAGACAACTGTGGGTGACGCTGGGAGACGGGTGGACCAAATGCAGGTGAGGCGACCGCGTGGGCGGCGGCGTGAGGTCACGCTGTCATGCTGGGCGGCGGCGTGAGGTCATGCTGGGCGCCGGCGTGAGGTCACGCTGGGCGCCGGCGTGAGGTCATGCTGGGCGGCGGCGTGAGGTCACGCTGTCATGCTGGGCGGCGGCGTGAGGTCACGCTGTCATGCTGGGCGCCGGCGTGAGGTCACGCTGTCATGCTGGGCGGCGGCGTGAGGTCATGCTGGGCGCCGACGTGAGGTCACGCTGTCATGCTGGGCGGCGGCGTGAGGTCACGCTGTCATGCTGGGCGCCGGCGTGAGGTCATGCTGGGCGGCGGCGTGAGGTCACGCTGTCATGCTGGGCGCCGGCGTGAGGTCATGCTGGGCGCCGGCGTGAGGTCACGCTGTCATGCTGGGCGGCGGCGTGAGGTCACGCTGTCATGCTGGGCGGCGGCGTGAGGTCACGCTGTCATGCTGGGCGCCGGCGTGAGGTCATGCTGGGCGGCGGCGTGAGGTCACGCTGGGATTTGTCGCCGCAGGCTAGAGTGGCCCCGGGACCACTACTTCCCGCCCTGCGTGCTGAGGTTTCGGAACGGATGGGAGCCCCCATCGTTGCCGCTGACAACGGCGTCTCGAGAGCGGGAGCTGACCCAGCTGGCCGAGAGCCTGGCCAACGGCGAGATCCAGAGCCCAGAGGAGCCGTGGACGAGGCCCAGCGAGGAGGTGGGAAAACAACATCCGTGCTGGTGTGTGACATCATGGCGAGGTCACGGCGGACACTCAGTGCTGCGTCTTTCCTCAGCAGATGGCGCTGCAGACGCTCGCGGCAGACGGGTACGCCTCCAGCAGCCCCGCCTACAAACGCATGCAGATCCTGGACCAGGACTCGGCCGTGGCCGCCCTTAAGCAGGCGGTCGGCGTGCGCGTGGATCGGTAACTTTGAGGTCGCGTGGCGCCGTGGAGAAGCGCGCCCGCCTCACCGCACCGTCGCCTCCTTCACGCCCACATCACGGCTCTGATGTTCCGACTCCAGCTCTTCTCCAGCTGAACCTTAAACTGAACCTGGTTTTTCTCTCAGGACTCTGCTGTGAAGGCGGGACGCTTCTCCTCGGCAGCCGGCGATCGATCGGTCGATCAGTGTTGAATAATCTCAGTTGGCTGAAGCTGTTAACAGCAGACAAATTCTCAAGCTGATAAAGTGACTGGTGATGAATTTGATGTGGAATTATCGACCAGTCAGCTGTTTGCATTCAGTCTGCTCGTCCGCAGGCTCCCTTTTTCCTCCTCACACACAAACATCCTGGGTGTTGCGTCGGCTGATGTGATCGGTTTTGGTCTTTCAGGAGTTTCGACGCCGACGGCAGGAGCCAACCGAAACTGTTTGCCAAATCCAAATATGACTTTGTGGCGAGAAACGGCACGGAGCTGTCGGTGGTGAAGGACGAGGTGGTGGAGGTAACCCCCCACTCAGCATCTTCGTAATCATCAGATGTGCCACAGTTATGATTTATCAGTATTACTGGTCATCCATGCAGGAGAATCTACAGTTCTGCATCATCAGCAGATCTGCTGCCGTCCAAACTGTATATATAATCTGTACATAATCAGTATATAATCCCAATCTAATCTGTATATAACCGTCAGAAATGCCGGAGCTGTCGTGGGATGGTTTGATTGGCTGATTGTCTTTTGGCGCTCGCCAGGTCCTCGACGACAGGAAGCAGTGGTGGAAGGTCCGTAACGGCGGCGGGTCACTGGGCTACGTGCCAAACAACATCCTGGAGGCCACCAGAGCCGTGGACATGACGGGCCGAGGAGAGCCCATCTACAGCCACACCATCCAGGTAGGCTCGGCCGCCCACGCCGGCACCAGCCAATCGCGTCACTCGCCTCTCCTCCAATCAGCTCATCTGCGCTCATGTGCTTTATTTTTGAACTCAAAGCTCATGATGCCAAAGAAGGAGTTTGAGTTGTTCAAGGTATGGTGGCCTGTGAGGTCCCGGTTGCGTAGTTTCCTGTCTGCTCTGCGGTGCTTCTTAAAGGGACAGTCTGACGTTTCTGAGAGAAGCTTCACCCGCCTCATCGGGTTCTTCTGCTGAATATGAACCTCAGTCCACACAGGCTTGTCCGCCCTCTGATTGGGCGACGCCAACATTACCCGGTCCAGTCTTCATGCTAAGCTAGGCTAACCCTGTCTTGAAGACGGCCAACTGGAGCTTTTGCTAAATGTCCGACTGTCCCTGTGAGTGTTTTTAGGAGGTTTCTGGCAGTCGAGGACGCCAGTGGTAGTATCAGTAGATTTCTACTCTGGTGAGTTTGTGCTGTTGTGAAGAAACAAACGCTTCAATTCATTGGCTCATGTCTCTTGTTTGATTCTCCCATTGGCAGCAACTCCTGGGAGAGCTCAACGAGGTAAACGCCAAAGCCACCGCTCAATAGCGTCCAGTCACGGCTCACAGCGTCCAATCACAGCGTCCAATCACAGCTCACAGCGTCCAATCACAGCGTCCAATCACAGCTCACAGCGTCCAATCACAGCTCACAGCGTCCAATCACAGCGCTGCACACAGCGCCCGCTCGCTTCTGGGCGGCGACGCTCTTTCTGTTAGGATCTTTTGTAAAAGGGTCAATCGACAGGAACGACCTGCATGAAGCGTGTAAAGATGTGTGTCTCCACCCACTGACCAATCAGAAGCCGCCCTGACAGAGGCGAGCTGTGAGTGGACGGAGAGCCTGAGAGGTCAAACCTGTTAATACATATCAGCTGTCAATCAACCCGCCCCCGCCCCACAGAAGCAGACCACCAGGCCAGACCACATCCCCAGCAGACCACCGGCGGCCACGCCCATGCCTCCCGTCCCCACGCCTCCCCCCGCGGCGCCCGCCAGGCTGCCCACACCGCCGCTGCTGCCTCCGACCGCCGAACCCGCCAAAGTCAGCCGCCAGAACAGCGCCACGTCCAGCGACGCTGGCAGCGTCGCCATGGCAGACAGCAGCCATCAGAAACCGCCGTGCGTCAACCGTGAGTCAGCCGGCTCGCTCGTGCGTGACGCCGCTGTACACGACCGCTGTCGAGAGCGGAATCCACGCCGCGTTTGCCCCGCGCCGCTCGCTAAAACATGGCCGCTAGAATCAGGCTCTGCCCTGTGTGATGGCGGGCGTGGTGGGCGTGTCCTGTCTGCAGGCAAGAAATCCAACATGGAGGAGGTTCAGGACGAGCTGATGCACAGACTGACGCTGGGTCGCAGTGCGCAGAAGAGGCTGCCGGTTCCCTGTTGCCGCGGCAACAGCGTCAGCGGCAACAGCGCGTCAACGGCCAGCATCACCTACGACTCCTCGCCGGACGACGTCCGAGGCTGGTTGGAGGCCAAAGGCTTCAGCCCAGTGTGAGTCTCCGCCTCCACGCCGCGCCGCTGCTCAACTGGCCAATCAGAAAGTCCTTCAGTTGGTGGTGAAGAATGACGGAAATATTGATCGATAACCAAACACCAGCGATGCGATCAATGATGCGCACATGTGCTGGAAAAACGTGATTAGAAAGTAAATTTACAATAAAACACCTCGGTGATGATGGTGATGAAGATGATGGTGATGGTGATGATGAAGATGATGGTGAGGATGAAGATGGTGGTGAGGATTAAGATGGCGATGATGATGATGATGGTGAGGATGATTATGGTGGCGATGATGATGGTGAGGATGAAGATGGTGGTGATGATGAAGATGATGGTGAGGATGAAGATGGTGGTGAGGATGAAGATGATGGTGAGGATGAAGATGGTGGTGATGATGAAGATGATGGTGAGGATGAAGATGGTGGTGAGGATGATGAAGATGGTGGTGAGGATGAAGATGATGGTGATGATGATGATGGTAAGGATGATGATGGTGGTGAGGATGATGATGATGATGGTGAGGATGAAGATGGTGGTGAGGATGATGATGGTGGCGAGGATTAAGATGGTGGCGATGATGATGGTGGTGAAGATGATGATGATGGTGGTGAAGATGATGATGATGGTGAGGATGATGATGATGATGGTGAGGATGAAGATGGTGGTGAGGATGATGATGATGGTGGTGAGGATGATGATGATGATGGTGAGGATGATGATGGTGGCGATGAAGATGACGGTGAGGATGATGAAGGTCTGTGACTGTTCTCCTGCATCTCCTGTGACGTCTCGTCTGCTGTTGATTATTTACTTGATATTTATATTAACGAAATGATTCTTTCAAATGTTTTTCTGAGAATCAACATTCCGACACTTGAAAGGAAACACGGCTTTTTGAATCGGCCCCTCTGATTGGCTCCTGTCCTCCCTCGGCAGCACGGTGACCAGCCTCGGCGTCCTGACCGGCGCTCAGCTCTTCTCCCTCAACAAGGAGGAGCTGAAGACGGTTTGTCCGGACGACGGCGCCCGTGTCTTCAGCCAGGTGACGGTGCAGAAGGCGGCGCTGGAGGTGGGTGTCGCCGCCGGCGCCACACAGGCGCCGCGCCCGCCGCGCCCGATCTCCTCGGGACGGCGGGCGCTTCAATAGTCCCGGCGATTGTTGACTCAGCGGCTGACGTGTCAGTCTACCGAGCTCATTTTAGGAGTAATTCCGTGATTGGTCGGTCGGTGATTTGTTTGGAGGCAACTGTCGGCGTTCAGTCGGCCATCGTTGGGAAGAAGCCATGACGACTTTCACGCTGGAGGTTGTTGGTTGATGAGGTCACAAAGGCTCCAGCTGATTGGTCGGTCAGACAAACACCAGCAGCAACAAACGGGAAGAGTTCAACAAGCACAAAGATCATGAAGGCTGATGTATTTAACTGCCTCATCTCACTGTGTGTGTGTGCGTGTGTGTGCGTGCGTGTGTGTGTGTGTGTGTGTGCGTGCTGTATACACTCACACCCATCAACCATAAGATTATGACCACTGCATGTTCACCGTAGAATATAATGCAGCAGTCATCTGTGATCCTGCTGGACTGTGCTGGGTTACACTGGGAGGGGTCCCTAATTTTCTGGTCATGCTGATGCACATGAGTGGGAGAATGAAAATGCCGTGATGACCATGTTCCAGTGAAAGTAAATATTAGTGTGTTAGCTCGTAGCAGGCTAGCCGGTGGCGTTTTCGGCGGCGTGTTGCTATCTCGGCGTTTCCTGTCCTGAACTGTGCGAGGTCTGGTGTTTGGTGTCTGTCTCCCCCTGCAGGTTTTCTTCTGACCCCCCTGTGGTCTACTGACTCGGTTTCCACTTTCACTCAGGTATCGTCTTCGCTCTCGCACGCGCAGCGCTTCGTTCTGTCGGCCACATTTAAAGGAGCAGCAGTGCCCTGAAGCCTGCTTGAACATGTTCAAACACATTTATTACTTTTTGATTTTAACAATTTGCTGAGATATATAAAAAAAAAAGAGGGTTGACATAAGCCGCCGGATCATCATCTCCTTCTGTCCTGGAGTCTTGCACTGGTTTCCAGTCAGGCTGCTGGTTCTTAGATGCTCCCCAGTCTGGCCATCAGAACGAAGCCGTTTCGGCGTAGCAGGTCTTTAAGTTAGCGTCAAAGATCCTCCGAACACCCTGAATGCAGCGCCCCCCCCCCGCCCCCCCTCGAGTGTTCCCCTTCCAGTTGACCTCTGACCCCCCCCCCCCTTACTGACCCCACCTTCCCTAGCATCCTGGTTCCAACCAATAGAAGCTCCTCACCCTGACCTGTACTGTGTGCTAGCTGAGTGTTGATGAGCGGTATGCTAGCGTGAGCGGGTCCGGTTGGCGTCGCTCAGCTGTAGATGTTCATTGAACCACAGCAAGAGAACCAGCATGGAACGATGGCGGAACATCAGCTTTGAATCTGATAACAATGAAATATTGACACTCAATGGTCCTATGACACATAAATGCATCACCAGATCTCTGGATGTGACATGCTGACCTTTGACCTTGAAGCCTCCCGCTGGCTCTCACCAGCTGCTGGTTGCACGAGGATCCGATTCCATGACTGGAGACGAGTATGAGATCTGTGAGCCTGTGATGAACCAGAGTTCCTTACCCAGCATGCACTTGCCCAGACCAGCTGTCCATATCAGCGTTAAACTTTCCATAAAGTTTATTCATGAAACGTTGCTGCTGAAGCTAACGGGACTCCTGGATGACCATGATGATGATGATGATAATGATGATGATGTTGTCACTGAGGACGGAGCTCGGGCCGGCGCCTGAACCATGAGTGTGTTTTGCACGTAGTGGCGAACACACACAACCTCCCACGCGGCTGTCAGTGGTGGTGTTGCATCATGGGTAATGTAGTCGGCAGTGTGATGTGAAAAGCGCCGCGTCAGGTTTTCTGCAGTGACAGGTTCAGCCACATCGACGGCAGCGGCGGCCTGTGGGCGGCGATCACGTGACCGCCGCCCCCCAGTGGAGGCGGAGCTTGTTAGCAGACAGACGCTGCGAGTTTGAGTCCTTCTAACCGGCTGCTCCTCTACTCTGCTTCCTCCCCGCTCTCGTCTTCATTGCCCGGGCACCCCTTCATCCTGGGCTTCATCCTGGTCTTCATCCCGGCCTTCATCCTGGTCTTCATCCCGGCCCTTCATCCTGGTCTTCATCCCGGCCCTTCATCCTGGTCTTCATCCCGGTCCTTCATCCTGGTCTTCATCCCGGCCTTCGTCGCCTGCAGCAGAGTTCAGGCTCTGAGCTCCAGGAGATCATGAGGCGGCGGCAGGAGAAGCTGGCCGCCAGTACATGTGACTCGGGGGTGGAGTCTTTCGACGAAGGCAGCACCCACTGAGCTCCACATGGCTTCCTTCCTTCTTTCCTTCCTTCCCTCCTTTACTGTCTCTTCTGTCAAACTCTTGATCCTCAGGTGGCGTCCGACCACGCCGAGTTTGTGGAGATCATGCGGCGCAGGCAGGAACTCCTCAGCTCGTCTCCATAGTAACGAGTGACCATCTCGCCACGTTCGCCTGAAGTTGACATTCCTGACGATGAAGAGTTCAGGTCATCACCTTCATCGCATCTGAGTCACTCTGATGAGTGGTCGCCATGGCGAACATCAAAACAAAGGACTGAATGTTTAAAGGGGAAGTCATGAAGCTGTGCGCTCGCTGCTGCTGGATGAGAATGGAGCGGTGGGCGGAGCCCCGTTTCCCCTGGACGTGGTGAACGCTGGCAGGTCGTCCAATCACAGACGAGGAAAGAGGCGTTTGCTTTAGTTTCAATCACATTTACGTTCAGCACTTTTGCACAAAAGTCAAACTTCCTGTGGAGGCGGGTGAAGAGTCAGCCGCCTCCACAGCACCGGGCTTCGTTCATGTGCTACTGCTCCTAGCAGAGGTCAGAGGTCAAAGACTGACGATGTCACGTCTGACACTGACCGATGACCCCACTGATGATGTCATGTCTTCATGTCTATTCTCCCGTTGCTGCTCATCGTATGTTTGGTAAACCTCGCCGAGGTCGCTGATGATGTCATCGATACTGTAAACGGACTAACGGGAAAAAGTCCAGCTGAGGCATCGAAGCGGAAAGATCCAGCTGTCCCTGAAGGCAACATCTGCGGCGCAGCTCCGTCAGTGCAGCAGGGGGCGCTGATGCTGCACACGCCAATGCTCTCACTGCCCACGTGAGGAAGGTCGCTGCCGCCGCCGCCGCCTCATCACTCGCAGGTCATGATTCGTGACATCATGATTCATGACATCATCAGGCTGCTTCAATTCCCTCCGGCAAAGCTGGACAAGGGTTTTCACCTGTAAACGTGCATCAATGATGGGGGCTTTTATTGTGAAAAACATAATGAAGAAACATCTGATTGACCTTTTTGTCAGGTGACCCTTGAATGTAAGAAGAATGTAAGAATGTAAGGGCTCCAGTCCAGGTTGTTCATGTCGGATGTGAGCGCGCTCAGTAGAGGTCAACCGGCCGCACGGCCGACAAGCGTCTCACACGAAGCATCAGCTGCTTCCTCCTCTCTCTCATTGATGATTAGATATCAATAATCAGGCTGAGCGACTTCCTCCATCTGCAGTCGTCACTCGTGGTGCCTTTTTCCTCTGAACGCTGCAATAAAACATTCAAACCCACGTCGACGTCTGCTGTCACACTGCAACACACACACGCACACACACACACACACGGAGGCGGGCAGTGTTGGGATGACGCGTTCGTGTCTCCAAAATGATCCCAAAGCAAAGATTCACAACATCAACGTTTAAAAAAGCCAAACAGTCACTAGAAACAAACAGAAGCCATATGTACAGAACAGTAAGGCCACAAATTCAACACTGAGGAGTCCAACGGCCTTTGAACACACCTTCACTGATTTCAGTTTGTACATGTCGGATGCAGGGCGTCGCCAAAATAAAAGCAGAACACGTGCAGCCATGATGTAATCATGTTCATGAAAACTGCACGTTAAGGCTGATTTTAGACGTTGGCTCGGAAACGAAGGCTGGTCAAATGTCAAATTTTAGACGAGTGCAAACAAAAGTTCAGAATGAAGGAAACGAAATCATGAGTAAAAACCACATTCCATTCAGTTATTTTAAAACGATTTAGCATTTCAATCCGAGAATTGTTTCAAACTATCGACCCGGTAACTTTGTTAAACTACCTGCTGCCACGTATGAATGGGATCATTTACTGGGCCTCCGTCTTTCGCTGTGGCGCTGCGCTCTTATTTTGACGACACCCTGCCTCCTGAGTAGAGTTCCGCAGACATTCAGACGGGAAGTGGACGTCCGGGTTGTCGTTCAAGTCAAAAGTAGAGTAGAAAGATGAAGAACGAGACGAGATGAACACTGATGAACACTGACATTTCACCGGACCGCCACAGTCGCGCGTGCAGCTGCGCCGGCGTCCAGCAGCCAGCAGGGGGCCTCCGACGCAGCCAGAGCCCAGCGGCCGCGTCGCTGCTGCGGCGCGTTTACGAGTGCGACGATCACGAGGGTAAAAAATAAAAATAAAAAAAGTCACCGTGTTGCTGAGCTGAAACCGCGGCGGCGAAGTGTGAAGAGTCACTTCCTGTTTAATGGAGCAAAAGTGACAGTTCAGTTTTGCCAAAAAGGAAAGAAACGAGTGACGGGTGCAGCGTGGTGGGCGGAGTCACGCCGTCTGCAGTTACAGACGTTTGGATGAACGTAAATGTAATCAGGTTACAGACGGGCTGCCTGTGGCGACACGTGACCTGGGGAGGCGGGGATTATACCAGATTACAGCCAATCGTAGCGGCAGTGTGACGGCGGCCATGATTCGATTCTGACTTCTTAAAGTAATCGATGATTATTGATGATATAAGTATTGAGTTTCACATGCGGTAACCATGGCGACAGGTGGCATTTGGGGCTCCGGGTTTTTCCCGCCATTGTCTCGCTGTCAGATATGATGGACGTCAGATGGCCAACATGGCTGCCGAGTTGGCGGCGGCGGCAGTGGCAGGTCAGGCAGCTGCGAGAGTGCAAATACGTGCCGGCGCCCTGGCGGGCCGCGCAGCCGCCATGTTTCCGCGCGACGACCTTTGCTGGTTCGACGGCGAACGCTCAGACGTTGTGGACAAAATAAAGGGAACAGCGCTGACTGAGGAACCTTCCAGAAGCGTGAGCACACGTTATTTCGCTGGTACGAGTCCACCCTCCACCAGCGCCGGCGTTTGTGCTGCCGCTCGCGGCGCCGCCCGTGTTTGTCTGGCAGTGTGGGACGCCGCACGCCGCGGGGAGCGTTGGGAGGAGGAGCCGAGGAGGCGGCCGGCGTGCTGCCGGTCTGTCAGCGTCTCCTAAGATCACGCAACAGAAATGAAACAAACACCCACGAATGTGGCTCCGCCCCCTCGCCGCCTCGTGTCATCGCATCCAATCGGTCCGTCCTCCGGTTCCACGTCGATGCGGACGGTTGTGGTTCAGAGGGCGGAGTCACGGTGGAACATGGCGGTGGGTCGGCGCGGCTCCTTCGGGCAAACGTCCATCCTGCCACCTTCAATTCAAACTAAATCTGGGTTCTTTCACGTTTCCGTTTCAAGATGTTCTGCTGTTGAGGTCTTTGACACTGTTGATGAGGCGGATCTTCTGCAGAGAATGGAAGCCTGGAGCACAGGAGGCGGGGCCTCCTCACAGCCTGGAAGGCAAGCAGAGGGGAGGCGTGAGCAAACGTCGGCGTTCCATTTGTCACCTTCCTCTCAGCCAGTCAGAAGACAGATGGTTGGTTTTGGTGGTGAGACGCTGGAACCTCGGAACCCTGGCGACTCACGTCTGGACTGGTTTGCCGCCATTATGTCTTGCTGGCGTTCTCGTAGATGATGTCAGAGGTGATGGACTGCTGCTTCTTCTTCTGCCACATCAGCAGGACGCACTGATGGATGAAGACGTACTGCTCCTGCGGGGAACACAACACACCAGCCGTGAGGCCTTCAGGGACGGGCGGACATGCACCCAAACGTCTCACTGGAACTTCTAGCTGTGGCTTCCTGGCTCGGGACCTCGAGAGCGGAGAGAGGAGACGAGCGGAGGAAGCACTGATGTTTCCCTCTCCTTTAAAAGTCGGGTTTTCTCGCTTTTGTTTGTTTGTTACAATAAAGCCAGGAAAGAAAACCAGGCTGGCGTGGGCGTGGTTTCTCTGGCTGACGTGGGCGTGGCCTCACCTCCGTCTGCACCATGGAGAGGCGGTGCGAGCGCATCTCAGACACCATCCCCAGGATGTCGGCAAACTCGTGTTCTCTGATGTGCTGCATCAGACGGTCGAGCGCGATGAAGGTCCCCGTCCTGCCGACGCCGGCGCTGCACGCACACACGCACACACGCGCACACGCACACACACACACACACACACACACACACACACACACACACACACACACACACATCATTCACTGTACATCACCAAGACGACGCGTTCAAATCATGTGGAGAATGTATTAAAGCAAGTCAAGAGCATGCTGGAGAACATGTGGAGAACATGATTCATCATGAGAACGTGTTAAAGCATGTGGAGAACGTATTAAAGTGTGTGGAGAACAGGGGGAGAATGTGTTCCATCATAAGACGGGCGTGTTAAAGCATGTGGAGAACATGTTAACTCATTTGGAGAACTTATTGAAGTGTGTGGGGGAACATGAGGAGAACATGTAAAATCATGAGGAAAAGACATTAAAGCGTGCGGACAACATTTTCAAGCATGTTGAGAACATGTTACAGCATCTGGAGAACCTGTTAAAATAATGTGGATTAAAGCGTGTGGAGAACATGAGAACATGTGTCATCATGAGGAGAACGCGTAAGATCACGTGGAGAACACGCGTTCAGTGTTTCCACGCTGCCTCGTGACTGGCCAGCGACTCACTCCCCCGGCGTGGGCGGCCACGTTGCATCTGCCCCTGCCCCCGTGGGCGGGAAACCCCTCCTCACCTGCAGTGGACCACGACGGGCTCTCTGCTCCTGTTGGCCTGCTGACGGACGATGTGGACGAACTGCAGGATGCTCTCGATGGCGTTGACGGTGGGGACGCCGTGGTCCGGCCAGGACGTGTAGTTGAGGTGGAGGACGTCCAGGCTCTCGTCGGCCTGCGGGGGGGCGAAACGGACAGGAGCTTGATTCCGCCGCTGCGGCGGCCTCTGGTGGCCTGTGGCAGGAAGTGCGGCCGGAGGCGGGAGGACTCACGTATCCCAGGCGGAACTTCCTGACGGTCCACTCGGGCGACTCGGTCTCGGACAGCATCTCCACGCTGATCTCGCCGTACATCACCGGCTCGTCCGTGAACGGCCAGTAGTGGTCGCACTTCACCTGAAAGCAGCACAGACGGCCAGTGAGCGTTTGGACGGTGCGGCGGCGGCCTGGCGGCGGCGGCGGCCTGGCGGCGGCGGCCTGGCAGTGGCGGCAGCCGGGCGGACCCACCCTGCGGCGCTCGTTGCACTGCGTCAGCATGACCACGATGGGCGACTTCTGCTGCAGCACCATCCTCCAGAAGTCGTTGCGGGTCTCGGGCAGCGGACCCTGCGTGGCGATGTACTCTTTCGGGTGCTTGTAGCCCTGAGACACACAGAACCGCAGAGGGTGACCTTTGACCCCTGCCAGTGCTCCCCTTTGCTGCCAACATTATTTTGCGCTTCCATGTGTGGACTGTTATCATTATTTTATGATCATTTCACGTCAAATGAATTCAAGTTATGATTTTGATCGAGCACATGCTTCGTTTTTTATCATTGCACATTTCTTCTTTTGTTAAAATGACGCTGTCGGTCTCCAAACCACCGCGAGACACGCGATGCAGCATGGATGCGTGTCAGCTGGTGGATGTGGGCGGAGCCACTCACGGGTATGTAGTTGGCGTTGATGTAGTCGGCGCCGTCGTCCTGGTGCAGCGAGACCAGCTTCACGCGGCTGAAGTCGTCTGCGGGGGACAAACAGTCATCGTCACCTCGATGGAGATGATCTTCACATGCACTTCTCATTGATTCTCCCCATTTCAGACTTTCAGTCTTTCTGTTTTAAAATCAAATTTATTTGGAAAATAAACTGCCGCCACATTTATCTCTGTATTTTTGTTTGTAAAGGGTTATGATTTGCTGATGATTTATGATCTTGTGTGTTTTATGGCTTCATATCGCATTTGCTACATAACACCCATGATGCTTTGCTGTCAGGACTCACAGGGGAGGATGTTGGTGTAGCGGTTCTTTGGCCGGTTGACGGGCAGGTCAGCTGCATCATGGGAAAGATCCAGTCCGACGCTCTTCAGTTCCTGCAGACATCGAATTCACGTGAGAATCGTGTGGAATCAGCTCAGCTACCATATAATATTATATGATATATAATATAATATAACGTGCGCCACCTCAAACTGCAGGGAGAACTTGTAGGCGGAGTCTTTGCTCATCTCTTTGAAGTAGGTGTCAAAATCGTCGAGCTGCACTGGACTGTAACCATGACGACATTCATCAGTGTTATTGATCACATATTGGAAGTTCAACAAAAACAATTAAAGAAGGTGTCTCATCTGCTGGTAGATACACACACACACACACACACACACACACTCGCACACACACACACACACACACACACACACACACACACACACACACATTTACTGCTGTTACCTGGTCAGCTTCCGTTTCTTTAACGCCGTCTTGCTCCTAGAAGATACAGACAAGCGAAGGTGCCATCATGATGCTACTCGTCACCTCCTCATCAGAAGCAGAGTTCGACCCTCGACCTCACAGCCTCTAATGACCCCTGCTGACCTTTGCTGACCTCTACTGATCGAGACGCCTTCAGTCAGACAGTCTCTGGGCACAAGTGCTCTCTTCAGACTTACTGAACACAGAAATTCAGGCCTCCAAAGACTACATTACCCATGATCCTTGGCTGCCGTTGCTGTGGAGAAGAGGCCAGGCGGAGGTATGAGCAGTGAACTCGCCACGGAGCAGAAGAGTTAATCTAAAATCAGTGGATTCAATCAGGAACATGGCCAGCCTTTGAACTCTGATTGGATGTTTGTTGCTGAAATGCACCCTGGGAGTTGTAGTTGACCTCTCTACAGAGCTTTCTGGTCCACAAGTCCAGAAAATAGACAAAACTACACAAACGATTTACAGTATATAAGAGTCTCATGAGCAAAGTGCCCAGATCATGTCCATTCTATGGGAAGGAAAAAAAAAAAAAAAAAAAACGAGCATGGAAGCCCACAGATGCCAAGATGTTTCACTGCATGAGCTGGAATTTCAGCTTCCTTCTATTAAAAATTAAATGTAACACGTATCTCTATTTCTTTTTATTTATCATTGATTTTTTTCAAACAAAAGATATAAAAATTCATTAATTCAGAAACAAACTAGAATCAAGACATAACTATTGTCCAGTTTGTAGTTTCATAATTCAAATTTAGGATCAACAGTCAAATTAGTTTTCAATTGTAATTTAGATAATAATCCTGAATTGAATTAATTTGAATATAAGATTACATTTTAATATTGGCAGCCACTGACTTCCGTAGACGCCATCGCTCACGGCAGAAGAAACGCCTCCTGATCTCAGATCTGAAGCCGCTTCCTGATTGGCTCGGATGGCTCACATGCAGAACGTGAACTTCCTGGTTGTTAAAGACTCTTGATTGAACTCTGCAGCTCAAATATGAAAACATCCGGCGTCATGGATTTAAGGCAGCCGAGTCGGCGAGCGTCTTCAGCCAATCACATGCACGTTACCGCGGAGACGGAGAGCAAGAGACAGAGAGAGAGAGCATGCAGACACCAGACAGAGCAAAGCCACGGTTAGCATCCATGGTTAGCATCCACGGTTCGCATCCACAGTTAGCAACATGCTACATCAAGCGTGCTACTTGGTGCACGCTCCACCACAGACACAGCATTGACTTCCTGGTCCTGCTCCAATCAAATCCAAGGAAAAGTTCAACGGAAAAGTCTGGTTGTTTCTGTGTTTGTCTTTTTGTCCACAAACGATCGGCTGCTGGTGGACGTCAGCACACACACACGCACACACACACGCGCACACACACGCTTTCCTACTGTCAGGATTGATCATGCGTGGTTTGGGATCGTCACATGCCATGGCGTCGTCATGGCGTCGTCATGGCGCTGTATCGCAGACTTTTTCTTAAGTCACAGGAGAAACAGACAACGATGCGTGCGGAGAGACGCTGGCGTGAGGTGGGCGGGGCTGGCGTGAGATCCTACATTAATAACTGTAATCAATATAATCATCATCAGTGATAATTATCATTAAACGAGCTTCGCAATCATGACATCATCGCCAGCGTTAGTGCTGATGCTGATCATCTTTTTCATCAGTGTCACCCGTCATCAGTCTCGACGCCCTTTTCCTCCGCCATGTTGGACGGCGCTCTTTAAACGATGTCACTGGCCGTCTTTCTTCTTCTCTAGTTCTCATGCTGGGTTAACGACACTCACCTACACGTTAACGCGGACAACTGAGCCACGGGCGCCAAACGCCGCGCTGCCGCTGTGGACACTTTTGGGTTTAAGCCAATGAAAAAGTAGAGGCGGAGCTTTGTGGGATTGGTAACAAACAAGAAACATAAATTCAAAAGACAACCGTTGTGATTGGTGGTTACAAACTGAAACACGCTTCTGATTTGTTGTCACGGCGCCGTCGCTCATGGTGAACCGAAGCGCCGTTTAGCAGCGATCTCGTCGCGACGTCGCAGCTAACGAGACGAGATCACCCAATGAGAGTCGAGCGCATGAGCGCTTGTTCACAGAAAGTCAAACGTGAAGCAGCAGCAGACTTTTCCTGGAGCTTTGGATTGGAGCAACACTGTCGCTGTGGCGCCGCTACGACCAACGAAACGTCCAGGAGGTGCAGCGGGGCTACTTACCACGGATTAATATAAAAAGCCAAAAGATAGTCAGTCCAAAGGCAGGATGGCAGAAGGGTAAGGAAGGCAAAGAGGCTTCTTCGCCTGAGGGGTTCAAATAAAACACACAAAGAAGAAAAATAAAGGAAACAGACACCAGGGGGCGCTAGAACATGGCGCTCCATTAGTAGAAAGCTTCACATTAGTGCTGGACAGTGAATGCATCACGCAGCCGCTCACAAACGGCGAACAGCGCCCCGTTGTCTCCGTGCAGGACAACGGGGCGCTGTTCGCCGCCACGCGTCAATGGCCGCTCTGTCTCCTTTAACCGCTTCCAGCCGAGTCTGTGACATCACCGCGCGCTCGCAGCCTGGCCCGCGGCGGCCCACTCAGCCGGGCCCCCACATCACCTATGGCGTAATCGGACCTCATGTTGCCACCTGGCCGGCGCCAACGACATCGGGTCTGACGGCGGCCAGCTTTAAGCACCCGGTCGGGTGGATGACCTCATTGGGGCGGTGCTCCGTGGACATACAGTGGCGTGACTGTCGGGCAGAGACGCGCTGGAGACGGGAAATAATAGGGACGGGAGACCTGAACAAGCCCAGGGACCGGAACCGGGCTAGGGACTGCAACCAGAACTCATGAACGTTTGTGCTGCCGATGCAGATCCACATCTGCGTTGGTCGAGACGACGCAGCTGATGGTCGAGCAGGGACGCGCTGGAGACTGAAAACCATGCAACTGAGCCCCCGGACCAGAGCCCCCGGACCAGAGCCCCCGGACCAGAGCCCCCGGACCAGAGCCGGACCGCGGGTGACCTCACAGGAAGCCAGAGTGACTCCCAGAAAACCACAAGAAGGCAGTGAGTGTTAGTGGCTCGATTAGAATGAGCTGCTGTACTATGGGAGTCCAGCAGAGGCCGCCGTCGCCATCACTCAGGTCATGACACCGTTGGCTGGTTGGTCATCGGAGGATCGCCTGCGTCTGTGGTTTTTCGGCGCAAAAGCTTCCGACGTGTTTGAGCTCTGCTGGAACCGACCTCTGCTGGCCACAGCGCGGCTTCATCCGTCACGCGCTCATCGAGCCCAGTGGACGACGGCCTCGATGAGCGCGTGACTGCTGAGGTTAATCGGGGCGTTTTATTGTGGAGGGAAGCCTCCTTCCTTCTGCGCCTGCACGCCTGCACGCCTTGGCGACGCCATGACATCACAGTGCTGCATCACACCGCTCGGCGGCGTCTACAGGGAGGAAGTCAGCGTGAACGGCGCCACGTGGAAGTCAGGTGCCACAGCAGATACGTGAAGCCAAGCGTCTGCCTTCGCTGACCGTCTTTCAGCTGTTATATTAATCTGGTGTGACGGGCGCCGCCGGCGTGCCGCGGCGCGTCGGCGGCACGCCGCCCACGGGATTAACGCTTCATTTACACAGTTTAACACCACAAGCGATACTTTGTGCCTCTAATCTGAGATTAAGGGGAACCCTGAGCCTCCACCGGCCACAAACACCACAAATCAGCTGGTCCAAACAGAGCAGGCAGGCGGGCCGGGATCATCCTCCTCCTCATCACCATCATCTCCCTCATCATCATCATCATCATCTTCCTCATCATCCTCCTCGCCGCCACTGTCGCTACGCGGCTCTCAGACTCTAATCCGCCACCGCGGGGGCCGCTAATCTGCCTCTGATTGGGTTGGAGGGTGTTGGAGGGTGTTTGAGGCGACTGGCTTTGAAATCCAAACTGAGGATGTGACTCGAGGGGGTGGAGCTAAACACTCGCGTGAGCGCCGGATGTGAAAGGTCGTACCAGTTGTACGGAAGCTTCCCGTCTCTGTCAAACGAGGCGAAATTGACGAAGGTCTCGGCGCCGCATTCTCTGAAACACACAGACCACAAGTGAGAGAGACACTCAGGACGCCTGGCGCCGCAGCAGGATGAGATCCTGTTGGACGGACAGAGAGCAAAGCAGGGAGGCTGGTGGTGGTCTCCATGGAAACAGAGGAACACATTTTTGGCCATGACTCTTTATGTGATTTGCTGATTATGACACATTTCCACACAAATGTCTGTAAAAGGATAAAATCATGTGACATCATGACATGTTGTGTCTGAAAGGTCAAAGGTCAACTTTTTCTAACTGACATTTCTAAACTTCACTCAGTATTCTGATTATCATTTGAGTCAAGTCAAAGAAATATATGACAGACGCCTAAGATGTCAGAATGCGCCTTTTATACTTTAAAAGTTCATCAAAAGACACAGCTGAGCTGACTTTGGCCGTTGTCACGGAAACGGACGCCGGCTGCTGATTGGCACCTGGTCATCTGCAGGTGCTTCTTGCGCAGGACGAGCAGGAAGAGGACGAGCAGGCTGGCGAGCAGCACGCTGAGGACGGCCAGCGCCGAGATGGCCGCCACGCTGGGGTTCATTTCCTTGGCTGTGAGCAGACAAACACGCAGCGGTGAGCACAGACGCCAACTGCTGGCGTAAAGAGCCGCAGCGCAGCGCCACCTACCGGCGGTGGTGATGGTGATGTGGGCCGGCTTGCTGGGCGTGCTGTAGCTGAAGCTGGTGACTGTGCAGTTGTAGCTGGACGAGGGCATCAAGCCAGAAACTGTCACCACGTGAGAGCTCGCCGTCTGCGGCTCGCGGGCCTGAAGAAGAGACACATGACTGCATGAGTGGGGCGACTGCAGGGTGGCAACAAGCAGACCCACCAATCACAGAGCCAGCAGACCACTGGCGGAAGACAAGAGCGCGAGTGAACAAACGGCAAACAGGTGAACCGGCGGTGTTTGAAGGAGGGGACACAACCTCCCAGGTACCGCCGTCTCTTTGCTCATGCGTTCAGCAGAGCAAGGTGTCACAGGAAGTGACAGGAAGTGACAGGAAGTGACAGGAAGTGGGCGGCTGATCATCATCACGGCTGAGATGAACAACAACAGAACTCACCTCTGATCACTGGCTGTGTGCTTCAAAACAAATGAATTTTGTGGGTTCTTTTGCCATGCTAACAAGGCTATGCATGTTTACTCATGTTAGCACGCTAACATTTGCTAATTAGCGCCACGTAGTCCCCTTATCGAGGCTGTTGAGTCAGCAAGCAAATTTGAGCTAATGCCAATAAAGATGTAGTTACTAATCCAGGATGTATCAGTGGGGACCATATCTAGTCCCTGTTGAGCTAACTACAGCTAACTAGCACTAATGCTAAGAGAGAGACAGCACACATACTAAACGTAAACTGTCTTGCTAGCTGGACCATGTTGTCACTAAGGTAAATAATGCTATAAATCATGCTATCATGACCCCCAACTAGCATTAGCTTGTGGTGGCGATTGGAGCAGACGTGAGTGGCAGCAGCTTCTTCTGGAACAGCTGATGAACCCACAGCGTCGCTTTGATCTTCTCACCTTCTTCAGCAGTCACCTAAACCACGTCTCCATGGAAACCAATGTAGGCGACTGAGTCACTGTGATTGTAGGAAACTCTGTTTGAGCTGTTTACATGTTACCACGGAGATGGCGGAGTCATATTTGAGTGATATGCTGATTTAGGCACATTCTAGATGTCCAGCTGACCAATCAGATTGCTCGGTGTCTTTCATGCCTGTCTGTTGGCTCTCTGGTGCCCCCCTGAGGAGGGAAGCTGAACTTGCCATAAATATGATGATTTGTTCACCTGCTCAGTTGAGCTCCGTCATTTATTCGCTGCAGCCGACACGCTTCAATACGCTTTTATTCTGAAGGAAGATCTCGACTTCCTTGTTTCAGTTTTCATAGTTTTCATTGTGCCAACCGGCGTCGGGGAAGCGGCCGTCCGCCACGTCGAGGCAACGACGACACATCAAAGGGTTCAAAGCGGCTCACGCCGATGAAAATAGATTCGGCTGAGCGAGAGGAGGCCCGGGGCGTTAGGACACGCCCACAAAGCAGCGCTTCCCCTCACACATTTAACTGCGTTTCATGGACGCCTGTTTTCTGCCTCCTGTTTCTTAAAGGTGTCACCTTCACTCTCAGAAACGTTCTATTCAAGAGACGCTGCTTTACCTGCAGCTCCTTGCTGGGTTTGCTGGCTCTGCAGGCGACCTGGTAGTGGTCCACCACCCCCTCCTCGCTCCACAGCAGCGTCACCGACGAGTGCGTGGCGTTGACGGCATATAGAGACCTGGGAGGAGCCGGCTCTGCACCAGAGGAGAGACAGATGTGAACCAGCTCAGACCGGTCAGACGCTTCCTCCGTGGACACAAACGCGCTCAGAAGAGGAAGTGGAAATGGTTACTTTCACATTCACGCTGACAAGAAAGTTTGAAACTGGTCAGAGGCGATGCCAGTCTGCCGCCTCATGATGGTCTCACACATCCGTCTGAGGACCAGCAGAGAGTGTGTGTGTGTGTGTGTGTGTGTGTGTGTGTGTGTGTGTGTGTGCGCTGACCCAGTTTGATGATGTTGGGTGTGGAGGTGTTCCTGCTGCGCTCGGTACACGCCGTCACCGTCAGGTTGTAGATGTCTCCTGGTGGCAGCGGGAGGCTGGCGCGCATCACGTTACGAGTCACCTGACACAGTAAACACACACACACAAGCACGCACACACACGCACGCACGCACGCACGCACGCACGCACGCACGCACACGCACACACACACACACACACAGTAATACCCTCAGCTTGCCTCATTGATCTGTTGATCAATTTGAATCCTCTGATTTTGTTATTGATCCTTTTGATCATCTTTCTTGCTGCTTCTCAATGTGTCAAACCATCTTTTCTAATCTGATTGTTGCCATAGCAACCACGTTAGCAAGCGCCCTTAGCAACTACCTGGCCACAGATCTGGCACCTGCCAATCACGCACTCGCATCCTCCCATCCACATAGACTGCATAGCAACCAGTAAGAACCCTAGCAACAGCTGATACTGACATAGCAACTCTGAGTGACACCATAGCAACAAAACTTTGCTTGGCAACCGGAATTCATTCATTAAGAGGAGAAAAAAAAATCAACATTCTGCAGTTGTCCCTTAATGAGCCTAAATGAGCGACGTTAATGAGCGACTGAGTGGCTTCAGCCAGCAACGGTGATGCTAACCAGCATGCTAGAGGCGCCCTGCTTGGACGCTGCTGCACCGTTAGCTGGTATTTAGGGGGCATCTGGCGGTTTCGGTGGACTCGTCACTCGCCAGGCCAATCGAAGCATCGCCTGCGGCCGCCATCAGCTCATTGGACGAGCTGGCCGTCTGCTGGAACCCGATTGGCCTCAGGCAGCAGAGGGTGAGACAGCAGGTTGTCTTGCTGCTGTTAACTGGACTGTGGAACAGACCGAGAGAACGTCGTCGACAGAACCCGACCGAACTAGCCGGCTGATGACATCATTGAGTCCCGAAAGATGGGAATGTCCATTCATGACTCTGGTGACGTTCTGATGGAACACCGGTTCCACTCTGATGGAACACCGGTTCCACTCCGACTCTGCCAGAACATTCTGGAATCAGAGAATCAATTCTGCCCGAAGACCAAGCTTGTTTGAGGCTGACATGTCCGGATCTGCCTGCTTCCTCACTGACTCATTCAAAGGAAGGACAGACAAACAGATGAAGGAATGAAGGGATGAATGGATGAGGGTGAATAAAAGAAGAGAAACATGAAGAAGAAGGGATGAATGAACAGAGAGATGAACGGATGAGTGGATATCCAGATGAAGGAATAAACAGAGGAAGGAATTAATGGGTGAATAAAAGAAGAGAGAGATGAACGGATGAGCGGATGCCTGGAAGAAGAGATGACTGGATGACAGGATGAACGAGTCAACACATGGACGTGTGAACAGATTAGGGGATGACGGGATGACCAGATGAACGGACGAGCGCATGGATGGATGAAGGGTCGATGAGATGCATGAACAGACAGACGAACATATGAGCGGATGTCCAGATGACCGAGTGAAGGTCTGGACGTGTGAGGGCTGAGCGCTCACGTCCACGGCGTAGCTCCTCTCGGGACCCTTCCTGCTGACGGCGAGCACCTGCCAGTGCAGCATCCTGGAGTGTGACAGGTCGATGAAGAGCTCGCCGTAGGTCCAGCGGACGGACAGAACGCCGTGGGAATAATCCACCCAGGAGATGTGCGGAGCCTCGGGCGCTGCGGGACGCAATGATGTCATCACATCAACATGAAACAGGTCCTCCCGAGTGAGGCGGCCGCCGAGCATGGGCCGCGTGTATCGAGCGCTCACTGATTCCAGCCCCCGAGAGCGCCGCCGCCGTACCTGTCACAAAGCTGACCGTGGAGTCGTCGCAGCAGCTGAGGGGCGGGTCTCCCCACGTCACCATGGAAACGCGGAAGTTATAGTACCACGCCGGCAGCAGGTCCGTCACCCTCTGAGAGGTAGGGAACATCATAGGGTCACGTGGTGCTGAAGGACCAATCAGAGACACCGGCTGTGCGTGTGCGTGCGTGCGAGTGTGTGTGCGAGTGTGCGCGCGAGCGTTACCACGGATGCGATGACGGAGGCGGTGGCGGCGATCTCGTAGTAGGTGGTCCACTCCGAGGACAGCGTGACGGGGTTGAAGAAGAAGGTCTGGAGGACGTACTTGCGGAAGGCGACGTGATAGGGCCGCTGCCAGCTGAGGACCACCGCCGTGGGGCTCAGAGGGTAGACGGCCAGCTCGCGCACGCCGGTGGGCTCTGACGGACGGCCATGGTCACATGGTTAGTGATGTCATCGCTCAGAGGCGGCGAGGTGGTCGCGCGCGCTGGCGCCACTCACCGATGTCGATGATGACGGGCTCGGCCGGCGGGCTGATGAGCGGCCCGTTGGTGTGGTACACCACCACGCGGTACTGGGCGCCGGGCGTCAGGTGGCTGATGATGTCACTGGTTGAGTTTTCCTGTCAAAACAGACGACGGTTTTCATCCAGCGGGAGATTCATGGAGAAGGTTGATGTTTATTTCATTTGGTACTGAAAGGTCGGAATTCATGAAGAATGAGTTAAAAACTCATCTCTTACATTGCTCCTATTAAGGATGTGTTACCCAGAATGCAATGGGGGGGGGGGGGGCAAC
>CAAKHG010017198.1:0-13077 GCA_901007715.1 Dactylopterus volitans | reverse complement strand
CTTTGCATATGCCTATGCTAGAAGTTTTGACACAAAGTAATAAGATTTCTGTGTGTGTGTGTGTTTCTGTGTGTCTCTGTGGGGTTTTTATTTCGTACAGGGGTCCTGATAGACGTGGCGTAGCAAAGTAGGTCATGGCAGAGGTTAGTGCTGCATTAGCGACTGTCACCCGCAGGACAGGAGGGAGCACACGCCAGGGCGGCCCCGCTCACTCTAAATCACACGCAGACACGCGTTTCCTGAAAATCTGCGCCGTTCTGTCATGGATCTGGGCCGCCAAGCCATGACACACACACACAGGGCAGTGTCTGGAACAGGCGGATGCGTTCAGTCTGTCTTCTGTTTTGTTTTGTTTGTTTGCGCACACATGCAGAAAACAGAGGCGCTTGACCTGCCACACACCAAACAGCGTGCCCTTGCCAAAGATTTAAATTAATAAAGAACTTTATTTGACACCCTTTGACTCGTTTTTTTTTTGTTTTTTTTAATGGTCGATCAGCATTCTAAGATTTCTGTCATCTAGATGAATCTTCATGGAGGCTTTTTACCAATATACAGTTTACAGGAATCTATTACTATTACTCCTCCCATATTGCGACAGTGCACATAAAAAACATGTTGTCTGTTGTCTGATGTGTCAGTGATTAAAAAAAAAAAAAAACCTTATTTCATTTTTTTTATGTTCTTCAGTATTCATCCTTAGAATGCTGGGGATAATTATGTTAAAAAATGTTTTTAAAAATGACTCACTATCAGAGCAGATTAAAAACATCTCACTGAACTGAACTCCTCACTCCTTTTATCTCCTCAAAGATAGCAGAAGAGAAGACAAGTTATGCAACTCCCACCTTGGGGACCCAACCGACTTTCCACCAAAACTTCAGTCTGCCTCTGCATGTCTGGGGCGCCTGTGAGCCCTCTGCTATTTGATGTGTGTGTTTGAAGCAGCCATGTGACCGGGGCGAGGGGGATGTGCCTGTTGTTCGCAGCTCTCGCCACTTTGCTGCACTCCCCGGAGGAGCGAGTTTCAAAGCATGGCAGCATTGGACCTTTGCTGTTTCTACATTGAACACCTTCTCAAATAGCAGTGCCAGAGTGCTGGATGGCTCCCTCCCACCTTCCTCTCTCATCATCCCTCCGAAGACCCTCCTTTCATTAGATTTGATAGACCTGCTCTCCTTCTACTGCCATTTAGCGAAAATTTGCCACTTGAAGGGAATTAATAATTTCTGCGGTGACAAAAAGCATACATGGATCCCAGTGTGATGTTCACTAAGTTATTTGTTAAAAAGAATATTTAATCATGTCGGCTTGATTGAATATTTAACATTGGAAAAAAAATACATACAAATGTTTATACGGTGTAGCTTTGACTCTCCCAGTGGAAATTAATTGAATGGCAAGTTGAATTTTGGTTTAATTAATCTCCTGGGAAAAAATGTGCACAAATACAGTATAAAAATATTGATAGGGAAATAATCAGATCAGTAGCAGGCAATTAAATTGTCAGTCAATCTCTATCAGATTATATGGCAATTTATACTGTAAAAGAGATAAACAGCACAATATTTCTGATACATACAGGCTTTTCAACTGAATGCCTCCCTGTTCTCATTAGCTTGTAATGGCTTTCATTATTTTCATAAAAGGATGAGACTTGTGTCCCTCTGTCACTCAGAGGGGTGATAAGATATCTGGACTGAAAACGACAGCCTGAAACCAAAATCTTTGATTGAACAGTTCAGTTTTAGGATCAAAACTAAATTCCAACATCAGATTTGTGCATGAATAACATTATCCAGACAGTGTGATACTGATCAGTGCTGCTTTCTATGCATGATTGTACGAGGTGAACTGCTTTGCTGTGATATTTCGCAGGTGCTAATCTTGTATTTTTATATGCTGATTTAACCGGATTACATATCAAACTCAGTGAGAAGTCAGACCTCAGGTTTACTGATTTTTTTTCCCCTTCGAAGATTGTAAACATGTCACCATGTGAACCCCCCTGGATGCCACATCTGTCTCTAAGACAAGCTTGTTCATCCCTGCAAGTCTTCTTTCAAGCTTTAGTTAATGTGATACAGTATTTGCAGATACGATCTTTGTTTGTTCGGCAGCTTCCAGTTAAAAATAATGTGATAAAATATGCAACAACAAACAATTTTTTTTTGTAGACCTACTGAACGACACAGATTTTTAAACACTGCATCCCCAATTCAAATTATTTATTGCAAAAGTGTTTTTTTTTTTTTTCCCAGAAAATTCAAATGACTGTATTCCACGAATAAGCATGCAAGAAACATTCATTCATTCACTGTCTTCCGCTTATTCCGGCTATTCCGGGTCGCGGTCGTGCTGGAGCCGATCCCAGCTGGCAATGGGCGAACGGCGGGGTACAAACGCCAGCTCATCGCAGGGCCACATGAAAGACATACAACCACTCACACTCTCACACACACCTACGGGCAATTTAGAGTAGCCAGTTAACCTCAGCATGCTTTTGGAGGTGGGAGGAAGCCGGAGTACCCGGAGAGAACCCACGCAGACATGGGGAGAGCATGCGAACTCCACATAGAAAGACCCCAACCTGCGACCTTCTTGCTATGAAGCAACGGTGCTAACCACCGCACCACCATGTCGCCCATACAAGAAACAAAACAGGAAATTTCAAGTAACTATAAACCTGACTTCGATTTGAGTGAGAATATATATATATATATATATATGTGTGTGTGTGTGTGTGTGTGTGTGTGTGTGTGGTGTGCGTGTGTACACGGTATACTGTTGCCCATAAAGTTTGAATAAAATATTGATTGTGACAATGTGATTTATTCTTGATAGATAAAGTGCATATCTCCCCAAAACTTTATTGATCAATCTGGTCAAAGGTACGTATAAATGGGAATAAAAAGAGGAATGTGTCTGAGAACAAATTCTTCAGACGTTATCGGCAACAGTGTTTATATACACATTTCTAATCGTTACAGATTTATATGATACTGTGTCAGATTAAATGTTTTTAAACGTGTGTATATTCAAAGTCAAGTTGAACTGTTCTGAACAACCCTCACGGACAGCTGCAGGCCTGAAACACACATCGAGAACCACCTTTACAGGACTAAAAATCAATGCGAAAAATTCAATTACCGGTCTCAGAATATTAAGGAAAGAAATTTGTAACATTTATGGGTTTTTTTTTAAGTTTCAATTTTTTCGTCAGCACAAACCTTTTCAACAATATTTGAACCCAGAGATATCTGTATTTTAATGTAAGGTAAAATGTATTTGTATTTGGTCATCTGTCAGCAGCTTTATATTCCCTTTAGCCACCATGCTAATGAATAAAGTAACGTAGTGAGCATGTTGAGCATACTTATTCATAAAGTATAGTATAACAGGTTTAACGACAGACAGTGGTGCTGCGCTACCAAGCTGCAGTAGCTACATGACTTGCTTTCATGGCTCAGGCATCCATTTCATACCGGAAGGTTTTGGGTTTGATCCCCAGCTCATCTGGAGCCAGTTGAAGTGCTCTCGAGCGAGACACGGATTGGTCCTGAAGATCAGGTTGGCACCTCACATGCTTGACAGCCTACAACATGAGGCATCTATGACACACTGTAAAGTGTTTTGATTACCGTTAATGCAGAAAAAGTGCTTTATGAAATGCAGCTCATTCATCATCGTGGACCTGCTGTATCTTCTGGCAAGTCAGCAAGTAAATGTTATGCTTGCAAACATTATTCGTGGCGATTTCATCAGGGTATATAAAGACATAACATGAATGCACGGCCAACTGCAACATGAACAAAACTTTATAAACTGCCTCATTTGTGAATTTGAGCTCGCTAACATCACATTCAGCTGTGGTTGTTTAATTATGAAGGCAGTTACTCCCATAATCTCAAGGTTCTTCAGAAAATGACACTATTTACATTTACCATATCAATTTGCCAGTTAAGTATTGAGACTGTTCACATTACATGTGTCATGTGTTTTTAAATGCAGATGTTTTCTTTTCCTCGTGTCCACAAGGCTGTGCCATACATCAAAAAAACAAATATTAAAAGTTAAATTAAACCACAGATGCAAGAAGGTGATCAGAGCTGTGCTGCTTTTGTAGAGCCTGAAAAACTGAGCCATCATGTGATATTAAATTATACAGTGTGTGACCTCTCATCTAAATTTGGCCCACCCTCAGATGAGCACAGTAAAATGATTTTTTTTTTTTAATTTAAAAAAACAGCTGTGGATGACAGGAGATGTGCCAAAACCTACACAGTAAAAGACGGAAGCAATTTTTTTTTTGCCAAATAATTGTACCACTATCTACCCGACCCACAGATGCTTTGTGTGATTGATGTTTTTAATGGTGCTTAAACAACACATCATATAATTCCTGTGCACAGAAATACACAGCCACATTAAAAAAGCAGGTTGGGATGCAGTAGATCATTGAACTAAATATCCAGTTGTAATTCAGTTCAACTTCAAGAAAATTAGAAACTAATAATAATAATGATATAAAAGAGGACATTCTATAGTCATCAGATATTTGACATATTGCATGATAATCATAAAACCCTCATTTCAGCGTAGCCCATTGCACAATGCCTTTGATATTACATCACAGAAACTACATTCAATGTAGCCATTCAATGATGTGTTAACTTGTCATTTCATTATGAGCATTAATTTATCAGTCCCCCCAACACACACATAATGGCACAGAATAATGAGATTGAAATGTGCCAAGATGATAATTAGAGATGCAGCAATTACAGATTGTGATGGTTGGATAGTCTGAGAAAAAAAAAAAACACTTTCACAGTCATAATGCAGTAATTTATCTCACAACTGCAGATGTATAAAAATCATGAGCATTTTCAAAGAGATTTTTAATTGTCTTTTAACCAAAGAACATATCTTTGTTTGACTTTGTTTTTCAAACTTCTTGCCTTTTGTGAAAAAAATGTGTCAATTCCCTCACCATACATTGGAAAATTATGCACCAGTGCCCCTTTAAGTGGTTTTTACTTGTATTTTTTTTCTTTGGTATTTCTCATTTTTATTGGGGTATCTGCAATCCCTGGGCTTCTTGTCTTGCTTGACTTTTTATTCAGTCACTTTTTGTACATGTGTGGGTCCATGAACACATTTTTTTTCCATCATGTGAATTTTACATACTTTGTGTGTGTGCAGAAAAAACAAACACTTTGTGTTTGCTGAACCACAACTTTTTGAATTGAGGTGAGTGAAATCTGTGATTTGCTACGTCCTTGTCTGACTATAGACTACATGCATTCTATCTTGCAAATTTGATTATTTAATCTAGTTTGTGACAATTACAAAATGCAATGTTTTTATTCTGATTTATTTTCCCTTTTTGGGGGCATTTTTTCTTTCTTTCGGAATACTTAGAAAAGGATTGTAAGTGTCGTAATTGTTTCCTCACGTGTTATTAATTTCACACAAAGCTTCATCTCAATCATGCCACTAGTGGTCACTAACAAGCCAGCGAGTCCTAATGTGATCCGAACATGGCATATGGTGTTTGTCTGTCAGTGTGTGAACTGTGCCAGCCAGGCCATCACACAGCAGGGGCTGAATTGGGTATCACTCTGGGTGATGGCCTTCTCAACTTTATCCCAACTCTGCGGTTAGTCTACGCTCAGTAAATGACTTACTGCCACTCAAGAGAAGATCAGCGTACTTACAGGTCAGGCTGTTAATGAGAAGACCTTAGTACTTTCCGCTGAGGCGGACAAAGGCCAGGTGGAGGTGGGGAGTTATAAAGGGAAAAGGTAGCCAAGTAGAGATGTTCTCTGTACCTTTTGAGCCTTATAGGCCCGGGCCCTTTCCATCTCAATCTACAAGCTGCTCTGTTGCACAGAGGCCTCAAACACAGGTAAGCAAGTTTCTCTGATTTCAACTTTTAAAATGTATGTGTATTCTAATCAGGATGAAAGTAAAGAGTAGCACAGGCAGATCTATTATTCAACCAATCTCCTGCGCTAAGGAGCCTGGCATACAGCCAAGAGGGATAGAGGAGTGGCGGGCCAGATAGAGCGCTCTGCCAATGTTGTAATGCCTGGCACAGGTGCATTGTTAAAATGATTCATTTTCAATCCAATAATCTGCAGTACACTATAAGATGTCCACAAAAGATCTATATAATTTCTAAATGACTGTTAAATACGTTTTTCACCTTGAAACAGGAGCTGAACTTCAAACCCAGGAGAATATCCATCACAAATGGGATTTAACTAATAACACTAATAACAGTTTGGTAATCTTGGACAGATCATTCCCACTCTGGAAAGCTGCAGCTGCTAAGCAGAGCAGCAGGGTGGGGAAGGTGTGGGCTGACCTTGAGGACACACTGGCAGTATCCTCCTGGATCATTGTGGAACACAGGCAGCCTCTCTAGTTTCTGATAGGAGATGCTACAGTTGAGTTTATGAGCAGATGAAGGCAGGGCAAGGAGGAATCCATTTTTTGCATATTGAGCAGAACCTCAAATAGCTGGTTCTGACTGGCAGCAATTGAATAAGGGTACCGCAACCTAGATTATCAAGATGTAATTTTTAATTTCAAATCATCACATCTCATATAAGCTTTTAGATTTGTCTCCTGTAGTCAGTGCCGACTTGTAAACTTTTGAAATTTGAGTGGGATTTACTCCGCTGAATTTCATCCGGATGTCCAACGAACAAATTAATTATTCCATTTTCTGCTCACGTGAAGACCCCCCAATTCTGAGGCGGGCAGTCGCAGATGCAGCTGTATCTCTTTTTTGTCTCAACGCTTTTACTGCTTACGAAGCTTTGACATGAAACAGACACAGCAAAACATCCATGTTGAAAAAAAAATCACTGGTAGGCAACTGCCCTGTAATGCCGCTCATTAAGGACGGTTAGATCAAATTTGAGCACCACTTCATTCTCCAGCCTTCCACCATCCGGCCCACAACTGTTGCAACTGAGATTTTTGTGCATTGCTTCACATGTGGGAGAAACTGAAAATCATCAGGAACCACCTCTGCTATGAGTGAACATGGCGCTCTTTCCAACAGGTCTCTATTCTATGGCCAGGTTACCATGGGCAGCATCCATGCTGTTCGTGCTGCTGCTCTTCTCCCCGGGGGTCGGCTCTGCACCCGCCCAGCACCTGTGTGGCTCCCGCCTGGTGGACGCCCTCTACTTCGTGTGTGGGGAACGAGGTTTTTACTACAGTCCGCACCGAGCCAAGCGAGATGTGGAACACCTGCTTGGTAAGGACAAAAAAACTCCGGAGCAGTTTTGACTTCTGCAACTTATAATTGTTCCCTTGATAGCAGCAGTTCAGAAAGAAAGCAGCGTGATATTACTGCAAGAGGCCAGGGTGACTTTGTCTCCACTTCCTCTACTATGATGTTCAAAGTTGGGTTTAATGAGAATACCAATTTGGCTGGTGTCTGGAGGAAAAATGTTTAGGAAGAGCATGCTGGAAACTTGCACTGAACTAAATAAGATGTATTTGTCCAAGCCACCATTAGTTTGCGGCCTTTCTCTGGGTGGCTTTTGTTTTATCGTTTCTCTTAGCATCTGTGATGTGGTAAAGCTGATGATCAAACACCTGGTGAAACCGCCTTGTGACTTCATTCACATCAGTTTTAAGCTCGTGTTGAACTGTCTTTGTTTGAGCACCATCATATCTCTTTAAGTTACGATTAGCAAGACTAAATTGATTGCGGAGATCAATTACCTAGCCAGTAAGTCTAAATGGTAGTTTGGAGACTGGCGCAGAAGCAGGATTTAACTAGAGGATCTGGAAACTTTCTTCCCTTCAAAAGGGTTCCTGTCCAAAAGAGCCAGACAGGAGCAGCGGCTGTGGAGGGCTTTCTCTGATGGTGGTGATGAGCCCAAGGTGAAGAGAGGCATCGTGGAGCAGTGCTGCCATAAACCATGCAGCATTTACCACCTGGAGGGCTACTGCGACTGACTCGCTGCTCCACGAGCATCACTCCTATCTTGTAAAAAAGGTCTTGAAGTCCATTCTTGGCCAAATACTAGCTGGCAATGTCGTCTTAACTGAAGGGAAATAAAGCTTCATGACCCATAACCCAAGGTTGCTCTCTGCAAAGATGTGAATTTGTACTGTTTTGTAGCTGGTTTATAACGTGGATGAAAAATGGCCTTTGTTGTGCTCCGACGTATGGCTGCGATCCTAGAGTGCTCTCTACTGGCTGAGGACGGACATGGCCAGTCACCTTCAATCATCGAAAGCCTTAAAATACATTTTTACACACGGGGAAATAAATAAACAAACACATCTAAGGACTGTTTTGCTAAGATAAAGATGGCTTTATTTACAAAGAGAAAACATTTATGAAGAGCTATCCCATGAGAGTTACTGACTCTGCAACTATGCATACTGATATGAAAAATGACAACAGTTAAAAACATATTTAACAGTTTTAAGTATTTCACCATTACTATGCTGACTTTACTCATCTTTGCACTAAGGTGTATTTAGCCATGTATTTTAACAACTTTTCTGTTAATTCTTTGCCCCAAAAAATTCCTAAAATCTCTTCTACATGATGAATTTGAGACAAACGTTTTGAAAACAGACATGTCATATTCACACATTTTAAGAACATTTAAAACCGCATGTCTTCAAATCTGGATTACAAAGTTTAAGAGGTTGACTTATCGGTTATATTTGTTGAAGAGCAGTCAGAAGAAGTCCAAAACTGGATCAGTAGATTTGTTGTCAGTTCTTGCCTGGATGAGCACAATTACACACACTGATTTCCTGCCAAAAGAAACAAAGACTTCAGCTTTGACAAATAGGTGGGAAAAAAAAAGTTGTTGCATCTTTTAACGCTGCAAAATGTCAGTCCATTTACAAGCGGTGGGGTGAAATGCTGGTCGACTCTGGTGTTCACCTTCTTTCAGGGGCGCAGTGTTCTCAGTTTGCCTGTTCTCCTTATCGTGTTGGAAAGCTTTGCTGGGATCAAACTTGCGTCGGGGCGCACCTGGGAGCTTTGACTTCAGCTGCTCCAGATCACTCTTCTGCCGACTCACCTGGGAGCGAAGCTTAAACACCTCCTACACATCCGAACAAACGGAGCCAGGAAAAGGAAAGGGTGATGTACGAGCTCTGAGACAAAAACACAACAAAACACGAGGTGTTAAGACTGCGACCCACCACAGTGCAGCCCCCCGTCTTTTACCTGTTTCAAGTAAATGTTCTCATCCTTCAGCTTCATCACGTGTTTGATCTTCTGCTTTTGGTTCTGGTGACCCAGCAGACGAGCGTAAGCGTCCGCCAACTTGTTCAACTCCTCCTGGTTTGCCCCGTTTTCATTGAGAAGTGCATTTCGCTCAGCAGCAAATGAGTTAAGCTGCTCCTGTAAGTATCCAACAAACGTGAAGATTAAGTGGGTTTCCAGGTTAACTTAATTGACACATCCATAAACTATCTTATGTGAAACACAACAGCATGTTCTAGCCACTTAAATTCAATATTCATTTAGAGATGTGATTCTATCCACCTAATGAATGTGAGTCCAATATTCACTTAACCTTCAGCCATTTTGATTAATAAAGAACCACATCCTCAGTAGTGTCTAACTGCTAAATGCTGCACTTCCCTACATCAGCTAGTTGCTAGCACTGTTTGGAATGTGGAGCTCGCGGCCGGCGGGGTTTTCAGAAACATTTCCATATGGCAAAAAAATAAAAAATAAAAAACTGCCTGCTGAGGCTGTAAACGAGGTTGCTGAACATTGTGAGACTGAACCAAAAGAGTAAAGTGCTGTAAAGCCAAAAGCTGCACAATGCTAAAATGTTTCATGAGGCTGAAGGGAAGTGCAGAGTTGAGGTGGCCTGTTTGATTAGTACGGACAACTACAGTTAGACAAATGTATACAGGACAATATTGTGATATTTGCATGCATATTTGGGGGTGGTTAATTGAACAGTAGAAATTTGTTCACATTGCTTCTTTTTGCTAAAATAATATTGTGCACATTCATATCTAGATAATGCTATGATGACATTGTGCTCTTCAGCACCAGTCGGTACACTCGCACCAAGTATCCATCTTGTACATTAACTGGCAGCGGTCCAGCTCTGCAACAATTTTGCTGCGACAAAACTGACTTAAGTGAGATGAACAGACTGAGAACTCGATGATAATAGATGAAACAGAACTTGATAAAGTTTTCCTTTTGTTCATTTGTTAATTAATTTAATGATGGAGTTGTCCAAAAATAAGTAAATTAAAAAAAAAATTGGTACTAAAAATGAGTATCAGACAACATACTGATTTGCAACAGCATTACTAACGGTGATGCCATCTTTGCCTCCTTTTGACTCAACTTTACACAGCACCACTGCAGGTACACAGCCCCCCCCCCGTACGAGCAGCTGCTACAGTAACAAGTTGCATAAAACTAACTTTAACATGGCAAATGCAGGTGCTGAACGGCCTTCACGACCAGCATTATTAAAAAAACGAAAAAGGCAAAAGTGCCGTTTAAAAGGATTGTGTGTACAAGGCACGCGAGCAGTGAAAGGATGAGGGCGTTGATAAGCCTTTATGTAAACAATGATGCAGGATGGTGGCGACGGATTCAAGTGGCACAATAAACTTCCGAAGCATCACAGAGACTGACGTCCCAGTGTTTATGGAGGGATTTAGCTTCACTGTGAAATATGAAACATGGCTGGCAGCACACAGACCTTTTTTTTTTTTTTTTTGGCACTACGTAAGAGAACTTAAAAACATTGTCATTAATGTTGCTTGTACTTTACTAATCTTTATTCAAAAATTCCATGTCATTTCACGTCATTTTGACGACTTGGTATCAAAAATGGTATCAAGCATTGAGTATATTCCTGGGCATTGGCATAGTTTGAAATTCTAGTATCATGACAAGCCTCATAATAAATCTCAATATATATTACAACGTCAAACTGCCATGGCTTAAGTGTCTCAGGGATTCTGCAGTTTGGAGCAAGTTAAATTTAGGGCTGTTGAAGATTTTCATGCATACAAATTAAGACCTACTTCACATTCATACTGGTGAAAAAAACCAAGAGTTTTTTGATGAAAATACTGAACTACAAATAAAAATCTCTGCACCTGAATTATTTGTAAGGAAGAGAACGTTGTTAGTGCAGAGTGATTTGGAGCTGGACTCCCAATGAATTAAGGACGGCATGAGGTGATGGAAGTTGTTTACTGGTGGCTTCTTTTGTTTTGTAGTTCTGCTACAGTGAGATTCAACCACTTCTCCCCAGAAACCCATTCAAAAGAAAGACTGAAGGTAAGGAAGCTTTTTAAGACCAACTACAAAAATGGTGGCATATGTAAATTATGCTCTTAATAACAATGCCATTACTTTTAACACTTGAAAATCATTGTCTTGCTATACCATCGCGCATGCATTGCCTGGCCTGGCCCCCACGGAGGCTGGTGTTGGGACCCCATAGTTTCATGTCGCCCACCCGAAACTGAATGCCATTATGTGCCCAACACAGTTAATCTTTTCCGAGTTGCAATTTGTAAACCCTGCTGCCAATGAATACTGTCAAACCTAAGAAATAGCTGCATTTATTTATTTTATTTTACAGGTAGTTGCACTGGAAGCTAGCACATCAGGTTGATGTCATTTTCATTTGCTGACATCAGACTCGGAGAACACATTTTGACCTGACTGCTGTTGCAGCTATTCAATCACATCTTTTAGTGCAGTAGAAGGATGGCTGAGTTTCATCATCTCATCTAAATTGTAAACATGTATGTGCTTTTTAGATGTGTGCCCACGGTCTCACAAAGACAGCGTTACAATCCTTGTGAAGATTGACTGGTCATTGATAACTACCAGTCATCCAAATTTCCATGAAAAGAAAAAAAAAAGCAAAGGTGACATTTGCAGAGAAGCATGTTGTTTGCATCCATGACTCATTAACCAATCAATTCTTAAGAGCTGTCGAAATTGTATTCAAGACTTTTTTTTAACACATTTTAAAAAGGTGTAAAATTCATTTCACTGGATTTAAACTTTTGAAGGACGCGCAGACTCCTTGTATCTGATGCAAGTGGCAGTTTTGGTGACTTCCACCAATTTGCCCGTTGTTAACCCAGTATGAATACGAATATAAGTGTAGGGTTAATGTAAGGCAACAAAAAGACTGAAGAGAGGGCGATTCTGAGATTCCACATTTTAACTGGTGAGAATTAACTGACCTGGAAGGGTTTGACTTTAGCAAACAGTTCCTCATACTGTTCCCTCCACTGGTCTGTCTCTGAGCTTGAGGATCTTAGAGCAAAGGAAGAGTTATTGGCAAAATTTAGAGATATTAATTTATGACTTTAAAACAAAAACATGAAAAAAAAAACCCAAATGGGCCCCACCTCCTCTCCTCTGCTTCCGTTATTTGTCTTTGGCGCTCCTGCCGCTGCTCCTCCATCTCCCACTGGAGTGTGACCTTCTCTTGAGCTAGTATCTCCACCTGTTGCCTCAGAGCTTGTCCATCTTGTTGTTGTTCTTTCAACATGCACTGCAAAGCCTGCAGCTTCTCCTCCATGACGGCTAATTGGTCCTGAAAGCTCACACTCTCTTGCTGAACTTCACCCAGGCGAGACTGAAGCTGTCTTCTATTTCGATCTGCCAGGTCTAGGTTTTTTTCAAGGGACTGCTTGGACTGCTCTACGAGTTCTACTTGAGAAACAAGGCTCTCCCTCTCCTCATCTTGTCTCTTTAACTTGGCCTGTAGTCTGAGCACCTCTGACCTGACCCGTTCGTGCTCTTCCTTTTCAACCTCCCATGTTCCCCTTTCCTCCTGAAGGGCTGTCTGAAACCTAACTTTCTCCTCTCTTTCTAGTAGGAGTTGTTCCATTATTTCGCCTTTCTCCTGGCTTGCCTCTTTCATTAGTTTCTGGACCTTTTCTGACTCATTTCGGAGCTGAGTAACATTGTGACCTTTCAGTTCCTCTATGTGCCCCAGTGCCTTCTCCTTTTCATTTGTCTGAAGCTGTAGCTCCTTCTGCAGCTGATTGATCAAGGCTGCATGGCTC
>CAAKHG010017197.1:0-15727 GCA_901007715.1 Dactylopterus volitans | reverse complement strand
ACAATATGGCCAAAATAAAAGGTGTAGTTAAAAGCTGGAACAATAACATTTGCTATGGAGGCAGAACAAGCTAGTTTTGAAATCAGATAATTTTTGCAGTAGATCTTTGGTATCCGTGAGCCACATAACTTCAATCTCGACGTTGTTATTGTGCCTATAAAAAGCAGGTTAAAGGGAATAAGCCAAGCGACAAACACGTACACGATAATCCTCTGCTTCGTCATGACAGAGTGGTACACTAGAGGTCGACAAATCGCCACGTAGCGGTCGTAGGCCATCAGGGCCAGGATGGAGAAGTCGGCACCACATGACGAGTGCAGCACAAAAACTTGCGCAAGACACCCAGCCAGAGAGATGACGTGAGAGGAGGACAGAAGGTCCTTGAGGAATTTGGGATAAAAGCCTGTTGTCCCATAAAGCGCGTTGATGCAGAGATTACAGAGGAATATGTACATGGGTTCGTGAAGACTTTTCTCCACGATGACGATGGCAATAATGGCCATGTTGACCAGCCAGATCACACAGTAACACAGCAAGGTGACGGCAAACAGAGGGAGCCTGTAGGCGGTGACGCCGCTCAGCCCCGAGAGAGTCAACATCGTGATCACAGACGCATTATCCATCACATCACAAGATTTCACCGTTTCTCATCATCTCAAAAAGCAGGAAATAGCGCTCACACAACCTGAGACAGGAAAAAAGGGGTCGGCGTCCTCCGTCCACCCCAAAGCCGATGAGCCGCAGATCGTTTATATGCGCTCAGGGCGGTGACACGTGACTCAGAGGTGAACATGTGACTTTTGACCTCCCAATCCGGTGTCATCCCATCGCCGCCGCTCAGTGATGCAAGGCAAGACGGTGTGTGTGGCGATAACTGAAGATGAGAAACACGACCGGCGCCGTCCTTTAATTTCAGTGAGTTTTATAAATACAATCATCTTTTTACGGAACATGAATCATTTTTCATCGCGATGCAGAATAATGTGGAAATATTGGCTGCAGAACTACAAAATTTAATTCTATAGTTCAAGGCGTTCATTGTCAGTCGCTTATGAAAACTGTGTAGCCTAATGCCAAATATACACTAATCAGCCATATTATTAAAACCACCGCGTGTCCACCATAGAGTATAATACAACAGCCCTGCAATCAGTTCTCCCTTCAGGAGGAGTTTTATGTTGGATTATTGATTGAATGTGTGTGAGAGAGGTGTTGACATGTTTGAATGATTGTTATTGGGACTGTAGTTTGTGACGCTGTTGTTGGACTGTACTGGGTCACGCTGAGAGGCGTCCCTAATATTTTGGTCACCCCACTCACATGCTGTTTGTATTAGGGTGCCAAAGTATCACAGGCACCTCTCAGTGTATTGCAGGGCTGTTGCATCACATTCTGTTGTAAACATGCAGTTTTGACATGACGGCTGACGGGCGTATCAACTAAATAACAGGTCTGAGTGTTAATTCCCCCCCCAAAAATCCTTTAAACTGGATGTTCATCTTTTTATTTGAGCAGGTGAGGGCTTTAAATGTTACATCTTTTCAAAATCGTGCTTTTCACTATATATAGTCAAAACAAGTAGAATAATAACTAGTGGAAACAGTCTAGTTTCCTTTACAGTCTATCAAACAAATATCTTGAGGTCTGCAGAAGAGCAATGCATGTACACGAAAAGAAGACGATTTGGATAACGTACGAATTGTGTGAATGTTTTTGTTTTTTTTTTTAATTAGTAACAAAGTGTAATCAGTATCGCTCAGTCACGTCATTTCCGTTGTCAAACTGTAGGAGTTATATTAATGTTGACTGATGTTGGTCACAGTTTCCTTATGGTAAAATAGAGAGTTCAGTTCATTGTATTGTTGCTTGATTGATTGATTGTTGCTGCAATGCATTTAAGATCTAAAAAATGCGCGTGGCTGCTGAGAGCCAAATGTTGAATTCTGGATTACCGAATTAATTTACTGAATTAATTTGCTGAATTAATGCGAAAAGGCGGCCTTGAAGAATTGTGGCTGTGACATCAATACAAATACGGCATTATGATGTCATGGCAAAAAAAGTCAACAACAAAATCTGTCGAATCTTTGTTTCCGCAGTTTTGTTTAAACTGCGGAAACTCAAAAACCACAACAGATAAAAAGAAGCTGAATAGAACTTTAATAGCTGAAAGTCTCATGAACAGTTTAAAGTTACAATGGCCTTTTTATGTTGAAGCATGGCGAAGCAGTTGAATTTCAAACTCAGGCAAGTTGAAAAGGATTTGAAAAGTCTTCCAGTTCATGTTGAATTTTGTAATTTTTTTGGTGAAAACTGAATATTCAAAACAAATATAAAAGGTCCAACAACAGGTTAAACAACTCAACATTCATACAATTAGTGTCATTCCATTAAGCATTTGACAATATTAAACCAGCTGCCACTGCATAATAATCACGTTGGTCAGGAAACATGTAATATCTCCATTTGATTTCATATCTGTTACGTGGGTTCACATATTCTGTACACTGTGATCCCGCAGTCTGTGTCAACCACAGACAACATGGCAGCTCTACAGCATCGTTAAAATGTGTTTTCTTATTTCTGGTAACTTCAGACCATACACCAGAGGGTTCAGAAGCGGAGGAATGACGACAAACTCCAGAGACAGAATCACGGCAGCAAATGGGTTAATCTCCTCCAGATCAAACCGGCTCAGGGCAATATCGCAAAATACTGCAATGGAAAAGATCACAAATGAAACAATGTGGGGCAGACAGCTATGAAACACTCTCCCTTTGAATTCTGCTGAGCTTCTCCAGCAAACGGCCACAATCCGCAAATACGTATACAGGACATAAGACAGAGGAAGGAACGTGGAGGTGACGGTGGCAAACATACCCACGACATTGTTGACAAATGTTGAAACACATGACAATTTTACAACATTCCAGTTGGCACAAAACACTTTCTGTATCTCATTGCCACATAACGGAAGTCTGATGGACAAAGAAATGCATGCGGTAAGAATGAAGGCTGGATAAATCCATGCCAGCGCTGCCAACTTTATAACAGTGTCAGAGGTCATTTTTCTATGATAGTTTAAAGGATCACAAATAGCGACATACCTGTCACACGCCATAACACTGAGAATGGTCAGTTCACAAGATGCGTATGAGTAAATAATATAGATCTGAGTGAAACAAGCTGGACGGGAGATCAAATGTGTGTCAGACAGAAGGTCAGAGAGGAACCTGGGGAAGAAACCAGCAGAACCGTAAAGAGCATTGAAAGCTAAACAGGCAACAAATATGTACATGGGTTCATGCAGGGTTGGTTTTTGAAATATCACCAGGATAATGACGACATTTGCCACAACAATAAAGCTGTAGAGCAGGAGGCAGAAGACAAACGCGACGTAACGGTACTGCCCAATGTTGGCAAACATGGTGAGGTTAAAGTAAAAGGCAGTGGTGAGGTTCTCCATCCACTCACTCTGAATCACCTACAAACAGGTCAGCGTTAAACAGACATTCTCTCTCCTCTGCTGAGAGACCAGGAGCTGCGGGGCCAGAATCTGTGTGAAGAAAAATGCATGAAACAGCTGTGTGATGAAAACGCTAACCAGCTTAGTCAATATCTCACATAATATTGGTCAGACATGCGTTAGCTTCTCTGCACCTACCAAACTGAGAAGTGATAATCTTCATGCCCCTGCATGGCTCTGTAGACAGACCTCGAGCGGGGATAGAAAGCAGCTTTTTATAGTCGGAGCTTCCCCGTGTCACTGCAGGCATTGCACTCTGGGGAGTTATGATCCAAAATGATCATTTTATGTTAATGATCATCTCTTGCCCACATTTCATCTTGAGGTTTCATAAACTTATCACAAAGGTGAACCTGGGAGCCAACTTCCTGGGCTCCACCCGGAGAGGAAGATCCCGGGTGGAGAGCCAGACCTACTGGCCAACCTGGTATGCAGGGGATTGAGTGCGATGCTGGTTGGTCACCAGGGAGTAGCGGTTCGAGGCGCGGAGATGGGCTGCTCGTGCTTGGGCCCAGGTGTGGCGGCAACAACGGACGAAGGCCTGGACAGAAGGGCAGGTGGTCTCTCCCTCCAGAGCCGGGAAGAGTGGAGGTTGATACCCGTAGCAGCACTGGAAGGGGGAGAAACCAGTAGCTGAGCAGGCAAGGAGGTTGTGGGTGTACTCGACCCACAGGAGTTGCTGGGACCAAGAAGAAGGGTTCCGCGACGCCATGCAACAGAGTGGTGTCTCCATCTCCTGGTTAATACCAGGAGTCTGGCCATTGGATTGAGGGTGAAAACCGGAGGACAGGCTAATGGACGCCCCGGGCAGAGCGCAGGACTCCCGCCAGAAGATGGAGGTAAACTGAGGACCCCGGTCAGATACCACATCGGAAGGAAGACCATGGAGGCAGAAGATGTGGAGCAGAACCAGCTGGGCAGTCTTTTTGGTGAAGGGGAGCTTGGGAAGAGGAACAAAGTGAGCCATCTTACTAAAGCGGTCAACCACTGTGAGAACGACGGTGTTTCCACAGGAAGAAGGCAGACCGATGACAAAGTCCAGAGAGATATGGGACCAAGGACGCTGAGGCACCGGGAGGGGAAGCAGGAACCCTGCAGGAGACTAATGAGAAGGCTTGTTCTGGTTACAGGTGAGACAGGCATTAATATACTCACGAGCGTCCTCCTCCAGCGTGGCCCAACAGAAGCGCTGCTTCAGGACGTCACAGGTCCTACGGATCCCTGGATGGCAGATAAGCTTGTAGGAGTGAGCCCATTGGAGTATGTTGGACCTCAGAGCCGGAGGAATGAAAAGATGGTTAGGGGGGCAGGCCCTGGGACCAGGTAGATTCTCCAGAGCGGCTCTAACCCTCTCCTCCACCTCCCAGGTCAGGGAAGCAATCACACAGGGAGGAGGGAGGATAGGATCAGCTCCCTTAGGAGACTCCTCCTCCTCGTACAAACGGGACAGGGCATCAGGCTTGACATTTCGGGATCTGGCGCAATAACAGAGGGAGAAGTTGAATTGGGTGAAGAAGAGAGACCAGCGGGCTTGACGGGAGTTCAGTCTCTTGGCAGACTGGATGTACTAAAGATTTTTATGGTCAGGCCAAACCAAGAACGGCAGTCTGGTCCCCTCCAACCGATGGCGCCACTCTTCCAGGGCCAGCTTGACAGCTAACAGCTCCCGGTTGCTGATGTCATAATTCCTCTCGGCAGGGGGCAGTCGTTGGGAGAAGAAGGCACCAAGGTCGAGCTTCTGATCAGAGGCGGACTGCTGCGACAGAACGGCTCCCACGCCGACATCAGAGGTGTCCACTTCCACGACGAGCTGACGGTCAGGGTCGGGAACCTGAAGGATGGGAGCCGAGGTGAAGCATGCTTTCAGGGTCTGGAAGGCCTCTTCAGCTGCAGAGGTCCAGCAGAAGGGTACCTTGGAGGACGTGAGGGCAGTGAAAGGGGCGGCAATGGTGTTGTAGTTGCGAATGAACCGATGGTAGAAATTGGAAAACCCCAGGAAACGTTGCAGGTGCTTGCGGGAGTTGGGTATGGGCCAGGAAGTGACCGCCGAGACCTTGGACGGGTCCATCCGCAGACTACTTGGAGATACAATGTAGTCCAGGAAGGAGACGGATGAAGCGTGGAACTCACACTTCTCGGTCTTAACGAAGAGTTCTCTAGCAAATGCCGGAGAACTGCCTGAACATGGTTGACATGCTCCTTGCGAGTCTTACAGAAGATCAGGATGTCGTCTAGGTACGCAAACACGAAGTGATTGAGCATGTCCTGGAGCACGTCATTGACCAGGGCTTGGAAAATAGCAGGGGCGTTGGTGAGAATGAAAGGCATCACGAGGAACTTGTAGTGGCCAGAGGGCGTATTGAAGGCGGTCTTCCATTCATCGCCCTCTCGAATACGAGCCAGATGGTAGGCGTTGCAAAGATGTAACTTAGTGAAGATAGTGGCCCCCCTTGAGCAGCTTAAAGGCGGAAGAGATGATAGGGAGCAGGTCGTGGTTCACCATAGTGATGTCGCTGAGGCCCCGATAATCAATGCAAGCCCTCAGAGTTTTGTCTTTTTTCTCCACGAAGAAGAAGCCTGCCCCCGCAGGGGAAGAAGAGGGCCGGATGATACCTGCAGCTAGGGAGTCATTGATATGGGTGTCCATGGCCTCTCTCTCTGGGCCGGAGAGAGAGTAGAGATGGCCCTTGGGTGGAGTGGTGCCGGGCTGCAGGTCGATGGCACAGTTGTAAAGGTGATGAGGGGGCAGGGACGTAGCCTTAGCCTTGCCGAAAACCTCCCGAAAATTGTGGTATTCAGGGGGAACCTCAGACAGGGAAGGAGCGTCGCTAGGGTGTGCAGAGTGCCGAAGAAGGCCAGCATGTCCCCCCCCCCCCCCCCCCCCCCCCCCCCCCCCCCGATGGTTCCCATGGTCCAGTCAACGTGGGGGTTATAATGGCCAAGCCAGGGGTATCCCAGAATAAGGGTAGTGCGAGGGGATGACAGGATATGAAACTGGATGGTCTCGTGGTGATTACTGGACAGAAGCATGTGAACAGGAGTGGTCTGATGAGTGACGATCCCCAGGAGATGACCGTCGAGGGCGCTGGCCGGTATCGGGCTAGGCAGAGGTAACAGATCGATCCCCAACTGCTCTGCCAGCCCCTGGTCGAGGATGCTCACGTCCGCTCCTGAGTCAATCATGATGGCCAGGGTGTTGCAGTCGTCCGCCATCAAGAGCTGGGAGTGGAAAACGGGTCTGAGAGGTGGGGCAGAGTTCTGGAACCGGCTCAGCAGAATGCACCCCTTGACTGCTGAGCCTTCCCTTTTACCAGACAGCTGGAGACGAAATGCCCAGCCTGGCCACTGTAGAGGCAGGGATTTCCCCGGCACCATCGCTCCCGTTCCTCCGATGTCAGACGGGTCCGTCCCACCTGCATGGGTTCGGCTCCACCCGAAGTCGGTTCAGCAGGAGGGTTGAAGGCGGTAGATGACCCACGCTGGCAAGTGGACGGTCGATGGTCTGCCCCCTCCTGGCGAAGCTCTCTCCTCATTGCCTGTATGCATCTGACTAGACGGGAGGTTAGCTCGATGAGTCCGTCGAGGGAAGGTGGAAGATCAAAGGAGACCAACTCATCTTTAATATAAGGTGCCAGCCCGAGGAGAAAAGCGTGGCACTGGGCGGCAGAGTTCCAGTCACTTAGTCTGCCCCTGGTGCGGCTCCCCTGCTTCAGACCCAGGAGTCCCCCAGTGGCATCGAGACCCAAGGAAATAGGTCTGAAAACCTTGTGGAGCTCAGCGGAAAATGCCTGGAAGGAGGAACAGGGTGGAGTGCTCCTCTCACACTCAGCTGTTCCCCACAGGCGAGCCTTGCCTGTGAGGTGATTGACGGCGAAAGCAACGCAAAGGTATGAGGCTGCAGGGTGAACAGGATGGAGCAATTCGGCAGGAACGGATTACAGCCCTTCGGATCCCCGGAGTAACGCTCCAGGGCCCCAACCCGGGATTCGGGAGGGGTGCAGGGCGGATGAACTGGAGCTGGAGCAGGAGAAGTCGGAGCTGGGGTGGAAGCAGTCCGCTGATCCATTGAAGCCACCAGTTCCCAGACCTGGGAGGCTAACGAGCCTAGCACCTGCTCCAATGCCGACGCGGACTGCCGAGCCTCCACAGAGTTAGTGGCTAACTGCACCTTGTGCTGGTGGAGCATTCCTTCCACCCAAGTTAGGCGAGAGTGGGGAGAAGATTGCTCTGCTGGGTCCATGTTTGGCCAGATTGTACTGTAACTGGTGTGAGATGGACCCAAATGCAGAACGCAAGAACACCAGTACAGTAATCCTCAGGCTCGTAATCCCTAAACAGTCTCTGGAGTTCTGGAGCTCGGCGCCGAGCCGATCCCCGGAATCCGGGGACGGGGCGTAAGCTCACACATCTGTATGGTTCGATACTGTAGCAGTCGGAGTTAACGGAGTTCCGCTTACGGTGAGAGCGGCTGACCAGACACTATGTCCGTAGTCAGAGGAGCTGGCCAAAGATGCTGAGGCACCGGTGCGAACGGGCAGCAGAGAAACCGTAGATAGGCGGGACAGTCTGCGACGAGGAAGCAGTCCGGATGTAATGACGCCAAGGCTGGGCGCGTGGTCAGGGACGGAAGGCAGGTAGGTAATCCGGGGATCGGGCAAGGCAGGCAGGTCGGGGACAGGCAGGGTCGAAGACAGGCAGAAAAACACTGGAAAGTCATGCATAACGCAGTGGAACAATCTGGCAAAGAGTGGAGTTGCAGGGTAGGCTTAAATACACAGCAGAGACAATCAGTGTCTGACAGTTGCACAGAGTTGGGGCTGATGAGGTGGGAGTGGCCGACAGGTGGAGCGGAGCAGAGGCAGAGAGGGACCGTGACAGTTTCTGCAGTCTGATCTCCAGTAGCTGGTCTGTTGGATTGGACCACACGGACCAGCCTTCACTCCCCACCTGCATCAGTGAGCCTTGGCCTCCATGACCTTGTTGGACCACTTTTGATAGGTCCTGACCACTGCAGACCAGGAACCCCCCACAAGAGCTGCAGTTCTGGAGATGTTCTGACCCAGTCGTCTAGACATCACAGTTTGGTCCTTGTCAAAGTGGCTCAGATCCTCACACTCACCCATTTTTACTGCTTCTAACACATCAACTTTGAGAACAAAATGTTCACCTGCTGCCCCACATATCCTGCCCACTGACGGGCGCCATGGTAACCAGATAACCAGTGTTTTTCACTTCACCTATCAATGGCCATAATGATATACAGTGTATATAGATTAAAAATTCCATACATGTTGGCGCATTTTTATCCATGAATTAACATGTGGTGGTGGCCTTCACGTTTTAGAGGTGAGCTTGTCACTGGGAGGTTGTTGGACTGGCAGCGTCCATGTGTGAATGCTCTCCAGGCTTTTCTGGAAAAGGGAGCAGTGCTCTCAGTAAACTACCTGAAGGAATAATATTTAATAAAAATCAACTGCACACGTGCAGTTCCAATACTCAGCCACCATTATTACTATAATAATAATAATAATTATTGTTGTTGTTGCTGCTGTTGTTGTGTTATTGTTGTTGTTGTTATTCAACACATAGTGAAAAATACCACATTTATCTTTAATACAGATACATTTTCCACTGCAGTGTGGAGATGGATAATGTGAAAATGAAATGTAAAGCAGCATGAGGTTGCAAAACTGTTTATTCTAGAAAATACACAACTTTTGTTGTAAACGTATTGTGAACCATTGTTCTAACAGCAGAAGACAGAATGGACGCATCATCATCATCATCATCATCATCATCCGGCTTGTTCTCACTCTGCCGTAACGATTTCAAAAACATAAATGGGGGCTCAGAGATCTATTGTCTGCACCTGTGCAGCTTGTGACTGATGATTAGAGGGAAAGGGAAGAAAAGATTACGACCAAAATGTATAAATAGTCCAAGACTTGAAACTCAAACTGCTCGCTGATCCTGACCCTGACTGTGATTTGGGCAGTTTTGGAAAGTGTTGATGAACAATGTCAGTCTTGTCAACTGGAACTACGGCCTCATATCAGACAGCCGAGACCGAATGTTAGACAAACAATAAAGTCAAAATAGTCTTAAAAGTCTGATCTTGAGCAAGTCTGCGTTATCAATGTAATACGGCGTTCTCGGATATCATGCAATTAATTCAGTAAACTAACCAATTAAATTATAACTGATTATTCTTAAATTGAAAAATGCATTTCAGAAGCGACAATTTCATTTTCATAAGTCCATCAACGACGCCATACAATCTATAATAATGCCTGTATGATGATTGTCAGTGATTGCACTGTAAAAAATGTTGAAATATAAACAGAACCATCGTGGACGGTTTATTCTCAGCACACGGCGTCGACATGATCGAAATAGCGAAGTACCAGAAGTCAACGTCAGACCTCTATTTCAAGCGCAAAATTTTGAAGATGTGCTTTTTAATTTCTGGCAACTTGAGACCATAAACAAGAGGATTCAGAAACGGAGGAATGACGACAAACTCCAGAGACAAAATCACGGCCGCAATCGGGTTTATCTCTCGGAGGTTTTGCCGGCTCAGGGCGGTGTCGCTGAAGGACGTGAAGGAATAAATCACAAAGGAAATAACATGCGGGAGACAGCTCTGCAAAACCTTGCCCCTGACTTCTGATGAGCTTTTCCAACATGAAATCACAATTCTCAGATATGTGTACAAGATAAAAGCAAAGGGGAGAAAAGCTATGATTATGGCCCCAAACATGGCAGCAGCATTGTTAACAGCAGTTGCATCACATGACAATTTGACAATGTTCCAGCTGGCACAGTACACCTTTTCTATGGCGGTACCACACAGAGGAAGTCCCACAATCATATTAATAGTTACCGTTAGGTTTGAGGCTGGACAGACGACAGCAAATAATATCAAGATGATGACGGTTTTCGAGGTTATCTTTCTGTGATACTGCAGAGGGTGACACACGGCGACGTAGCGGTCGTACGCCATAACACTGAGAATGGTCAGCTCAAAAGAAACGTACGTGTAAATGATGTAGATCTGAGTGAAACAAGCCGGCCGGGAGATCAAATGCGTGTCGGACAGGAGGTCAGAGAGGAACCTGGGGAAGAACCCGGCGGAGCCATACAGGTCATTGAAAGACAAGCAAGCGATAAACATGTACATGGGTCCATGGAGAGTTCGCTCCCGGAATATCGCCAGGATGATGACGAGGTTAGCGGCCACGATGAAGCTGTAGAGCAGGAGGCAGAAGACAAACGCCAGATAGCCGTAGTGTCCGATGTTCATAAACATGGTGAGGTTAAAGTAAAAGGGGTTAGTGGCGTTTTCCATCCACTCACTCTGAGACACTGACAGGCAGCTCAGCGTTTCAAACAAGCGCTGCTGGTCCTCCACCGAGTCGCCGGCATCTGTGGGAAGGAAAAGGATGAAACGCTAACCAATGCTCAGCACAGGCACGGATCAAAATTTCATACCGTGTGGGTCAAACATACAGCGGTCTCAGTCAACAATCTTAGTGTCTGAGCATAAAAGGATCTCAAGCACGATAGGAGGACGGCTTTTTATGCAGCCTGAAGTTGTTCACGTCATCGCATGTGATTCCCTCCTGAGAATTACATCAGTGACATGAACATTAACGTGACCTTTATGGCTGCAAGGCCTGTCGAATGAGTGTTCGGTACAAATATTGATCTGCCTCTCTCAGGGTGAAAAAATGGACCAGTAGAAGCATCCAGTCTGTATGAATTACTGGACATCACCATCATAACATCGTCCTCTGATTTATGTGATCTTCCAGGTTGTTGTTCTTAAATGTTATATTCTCTGTGTACTAGACGACAAAACAAGTTGTATCACATTTAGTTTTCACATATTATCACATATTGGAAGCTAAGATCTGCAGAGTGATTTAGCTTGAACGGCTGGTTGGAAGACTGAGAGGTTTGGAGCATGAGAGCACCAGATTATGGTAACTTGATCACATCATGGAGTCGTATTTGAGCTCTGTACCAGATTGGTGTTGTGCTCCATTCCACAACCTGCTAGAAGATGCTGTTCAAGTGTCCTTTAAATGGACATGAATCTGCGAACCCTCATTTTTAGATTTTAAAGTCCTGAGTTGGTAGGCCATCGCGATTTTTAAAAAAAAAATAGAAGACATGATATTTATATGGAAGGGCGGAGCTTTGGAGAGCGAGGAATGTATGCGACTGAAGCAGACCAGGAGCCATGGGAGTGACCTGTCAACCACAGGTAGCCAGGCACTTAAATATACACCAACCAGCCATAACATTATGATGACGGGTGAAGTCGTTAACTTTGATTATCCGGTTAACATGGCACCTGTCCGTGGGTGGGATATATGAGGCAGGAGTTGAGCAGTTTGTGTCCCAGTGTTGAGGTGTTTAGAACATTTAGAACCTTCTGTCAAGGGCAGCAGCTATCACAACCTTCCTATGCCCACTCAGGTTCAAGTCCCTACAGGAGTTCCTCAGCATGGTTCCAACCCCCCAAGGTCCTCAGTTCAGGAGGCCATTGTGCAAGGCCATTGTGCAAGGCCCTGGGACGCGGTGGATTGGTTGGAAGACAGCATACAGATGTTTGTGAAGACGAAGATCGCTCTCACAAGCAGGAGGTAGGCAGGGCCAGGCAGCACAGCGCAGCAGCATGAAGGAACACCACCGAATGACATTGATGGGTTCTGCCGAGGTGGCCCGGATGTTTATTGACTGGGTCATGAGCAGCGGGAAAATGGGACCAACCAGCTTGCTTTCTTCAGTCAGCAGTTCAGTGTAGGTAGGTATGGCAGTGCAGAAGAGCTGCCGCCTGATCAAGAATTATACCACCTTACCATTCGACACCCCCTTTCCTCACTTGAGGGTGAGCAGTTGACAGCTTTTTTTTTTTTTTTTTTGGTCAGAACCCTGCTAACATTGGCCATGGCCAAGACGGCAGAGCCATACTCGGTCCACCACCAGCAGCTCTCCCACAGCTCCAAGTCCGCCACAGTCAAAGGGCATGTTGCTTTGTAAAATCAACCTCGTCGGCGGCTGCCACTCAACACAGAAGACCCGTCCACTCGGACTTGAACATGCCAGCGTGGCTGATCCTTCTTACATCTGGCCATGGCCAAGTTTGTCACGCAATGGGTCAAAAAGGATATAAGAGACTGGATTGACACCTTTGTGGGGTTCCAGTGCTCCGAGGTTCTCTGCCACACCAAACTTCTCCTCTCAGTGCCTCAGACCAGGTTTAACATAGTAAAGTAGATCTCAAGGGGTCAATCTATCCTTACCAAGGTGGACAGGACCATTCGCAGGCCAGAAGCTGTCCTATTGTCATTGTTCTACGGATACCTGGGTCACTTAGTTTGGTGCCCTGTCTGACTTCTCCTTCAACCAGGGCCCACGGAATGCATCCACGCATCGGAATGCAGTTACAGAGAAGCAGGGCTAAAGCTTGCCTGCCTCATGATGTATCACCTGCAGGCCAGTGGGTTGCACTCAGTGAATGCTGCTCTTCATGGCAGCCTCAAGGTGTACCTGGGTCAAAAGACTCCCATGGATCAGGCTCGGCTTTAGGACTGCCCTACATGGCTAAAGTCCTTTCATTGTCCCCAGAACTTGTTTATGGTTTGCCGCTTTGGGAATTAATTTCACGGCACCACACTTCCGTTGTTGGTCATCGATGGACGATGATCCAGGGTAACAGGTTTTCTGGCTGGTTTTTACAGTTTGGCCTCGGGAAGTCTCGCATCCCTGTGACTCAGCAGCTCACCTTTTCATCCATCGCGATGCCAACTGCAGACCCCTGTGACCTCGCTACAAAATTGACCCCATTCCACTTTGCTGTGGATGTTGGGGACATGCTAGAGTTTGGTTCTATGGACCTTTCCTGGATTTGGACAGGCACATCAGACTGGCCCAGCCCCCCACAGCGGGAGACCCCACCGCCTCACCCCCATGTTGCTGGGAGGTCCTAAAGTCCCCTTCTACAGGCTGTCGCATGCCTCCTCCACCTGAAATTGTCTGTCTGTCCTTTCCTGGAAATTTCCACAGAATATTTACCTCCACCAAGGAGGTTGTGTTTTCAGTGGTGTGTTTGCAATTATCACTCATTTATCATTTGTCAGTTATTACATTTTCCTAGAAGTGTGGTCTATTCTACTGATTGCGGGCAAGAAGATCGCTGACTCAACCCTTCAGTGTCGACTGTACTGATTTCATGTGGAATTATTATTTCACAACTGTCATGTTGGTATTTGTTTCCACACAATTGTTACTGTCCAAGCAATATGGAGATGTGTTGGAAGGATTCCTCAAAGTTATGTGTGGATTTGAATGATTTTGGCCAATGGAGCAACTGATTATACTTTCAGAAAGGAGGTGGATACAGAAAAAGTAATTTATTTTTTAAGGGTTCTTCTAAAGCTGCCACCGTTAGTCGCTGTATAAACTAAAAATTAAATGTGTCCATAAAAGCAGAGCTTGTATAAATGTCGGGATTTGCTTAAATTTTTCAGAAAACAAATAATTTTACCACAGTTCAAACCAATTCAGGACTTAAATTAGTTCTGCGGTAAAACATCATCACTAGAATATGCAAACAAATTCAGCTGGCTGTTTGGCCTCTGACTGGGTGGACACGTCAGTTGGCCTGTCTGCAGACAGGCCTGTCATTTTATGTTTTTTGTTGTATTAAACGATGCATGGGAGCTGAAAAAAAAAAAAGATTAAGAACAAAATGTATAGTAGAAGTTCTGAGTGTTGAAAATTGATAGTGATATTGTCCCTTTCAGCAGTGATAAATAGTCAGTCCGCACAAAACAGTCATGAACAGAGACAATTAACAATGTAGTCTGTTATTTATGTTGGATCAACACGTTTTTAGAGCTATTCAAAGTGTCCTTATTTCATTTGGTTTGTGTTATTGAGTGTGAACTTCGGTAGATACGAAATGGTAAAGGGATGCGTTTCACATAGTCGTGTTGCGGGCTGAGCTGTAGTTGGACCCAGAAGGCAGGAGGCGTCGAAGCAGGCAACAAAAAATGTTTATTGTCTCCCCGGAGACACAGAGAAAATGCACAAAATTCAACAAAGGATTCCTGCAGTCTGTGGCGACGGAAGGCTGGGTGACCTCCGGGTAGAAGTCCTAAGTGAGGTGAGGCAGCGAGGCACCAAACCGAGCGTGACGGAATTATCCGGCAGAGTAGACGAGGCAGAGCCGGTGTTTAATGCAGAGGTGAGTTGATGAGAAGTGCCATCAGGTGTGGGCCTGCTGCCTGCAGCCAGGAGCAGGCCAGCCAAGCCCACCAGCCACAGCCGGCAGCCTGCAGCGCTGGAGAGAAGGAGAAACAAAGCATGCAGACACTTTCTGAAACTCAAACATAAGTAACAAACTCGGGTCATAACAGGTCGATTCGCAAGGTGTATTATCATTGACATAAAGTATTTTTGGATATCTTCCATTTATTTTACTCCTCTCAACAGAAGAACCCTGGTAAATTTTGATTCAATTATTCTAAAGGGAAAAAAAAGCAATGCAACGTAAAATCAACAGCAGACATCTTAACTTAAAAGACAGTTTTAAAAAACAAATTACATTTTCATTGGATGTGACTCTGATTATAAAAAAAAAAACTGGCATCATCATCATCATTTGTGAATTCTGCTGGTGATTTTGCTCTTATAGATGTGTGTTGAGAAAAAAACCCCAAAAACAATGTCCATCCGATGAGCAGCAGGCTCTGCTCAGGTTCTACATGAATTCTTTTTAGCATTGAGTTTCAAGCTAAACATCCTGAAGATGTGCTTTTTAATTTCTGGCAACTTGAGACCGTAGACGAGAGGATTCAGAAACGGAGGAATGACGACAAACTCCAGAGACAAAAACACGGCCACAAACGGGTTTATCTCTCGCAGGTTCTGCCGGCTCAGGGCGGCGTCGCTGAAGGACGTGAAGATATAAATCGCAAAGGAAATAACATGTGGGAGACAGCTCTGCAAAACCTTGCCCCGGACCTCTGACGAGCTTTTCCAACATGAAATCACAATTCTCAGATATGTGTATAAAATAAAAGCAAATGGAACAACGGTTATAATTATGGCCCCAAACATGGCAGCTCCATTGTTAACAGCAGTTGCATCACATGACAATTTGACAATGTTCCAGCTGGCACAGTACAC
>CAAKHG010017195.1:2474-14272 GCA_901007715.1 Dactylopterus volitans | reverse complement strand
ACTACTAGAGCGAGAGAGAGGGTGTGTGTGTGTGTGTGTGCGCGCGCGTCTCCATGCCTCAGCTGAGTTAGTACGCTGCTCGGCCCAGGTGTGTATTTCATTCCCCTGTTGGCACTGCAGTTGGAGACAAAAATCGTTATTGTATCAAAAAGAAGGGGATAAAACAAACAATTAGCCCCACCAGTCTTTGTGAATCGATGACAGCCCCTTATCGCCTTTAATAACTCGAGGCGGCGTCCTTGAAATGCTGAAAGGGATTCATTGACTTTGAAGGAGGAATAAAAAGGTGTAAAAGGATGGACGTGAAGAGGAGAGGAGCAGTAGTGAAGGGATGAGAAAAAAAAAACAGTAAAAAAAAAAAACATTAACGTCATGAGTCCAAAACACAACACATCCATCCATCTGAAAAAAGACTCTCAGGATTCTGAACTTAACTGTCTAACTGCTGGTTCAACCCCGTCGCCATGCTAAACGATGGCGCTTCAAAGCAGCTGTGGTGAGAAAAAAAAAAAATCTAAACCTGTAAAACGTACTTTCTTGTTAAGAGTTTTCTGTTCAGCAATTATGAGGTGATGAGAGGTAACCCTGCAGCACATCAAACAAACACTGCAGCAGATAAGGTTGGAATCATTTTGTTTTCAGAAACATTCCTCACATTCCTCTGTGGTCGGCATTGACCAGATTGGTCAACTTTATTGTGGGAAACAGCGCATGTGTGTGAAATTATGTAAGTGCCATGAAGAAGAGCGCCTGGCCGTATTACAATGAACAAAAAGATCATGTGTTCATTTTTGATTTCATGCTCTATTTTGTTGTCTTTCAGAAATGAGAAGACTCCTTTTATATTTTTCATGCATTTCTCTTTTTACAAACATGTCTTGAGTTGATACTTTTATTGAATTTAAATAAGCGGTAAGTAAATAAGTGCTAGTGGAAAGTAAATGTTCATCAGTGTTGATTTGCATCATGTGTGATTAATGTATCATTAAATTTCATATTTTATAAAAATGAAAACGAAAACAGCAACAGTATCATCATACTGCATGTTGACAGTCAGCTGCCCAGTTCTGTAAACATTGTTAGCAGCCGTTGAAAAACCTCGTATCATTTAACCATGATTTTTGACGGAGTCTAACTAGCTGCAGGGTTTTTTTTTTTTTTTTTGTTTTTTTTAGCATATTTCCAAAAATATCAAGCAGACGGGTTTTAGACAAAGCAACGGAAGAGGAGGAGGACACATTAACAAGCAGAAGGTTTCTTGGCCATCTCGCACATGAAAGCGTGCTGAGCCCTCTGCGTGAGCCATAAAAGTAGATGGTATCATGAAACGCCTCGCAGGGATCATACAACGTGGCACAAAATCAATCCCTGCGGACATTACCAAGATGGCAAGAGTGGCAAGACTCGCAGAGAGTACTTTTCCATCACACTTCCCGCCACGTGCATTAAGGAACTGAACCCCAGACTGCGTGACCAATGAGGGGAAATGGAAGTTGCTTTCTCTGCCAAATAACTGTAATGAGATGAATAATTCTAGAGGCAGAGAAACTTCTTAATTCAACATGCTTTTATTTATTTATTTATTCATTTTTGGGCCTAAAAACGTCCACACCGTTATAGACCTGATGATACCACTGTCATCTTTTAAAAGCCCGCCACATGTGTAACGTGTGTGTACCTGCACAGCGTCATTTCGGCACATCAGAAATGCAGAGCGTTACGGGTTGTTTTTTTTTCCCTGCTTTAAAAGGGACCATTAAAAGAACCACATTAGTAATTATACAAGAGGCCGATGGCACTTAAAGGCAATGAAAGCACCCATAAAGCAACAGCTTCATTAAATAGATGATAACAATGAAAGCAGGGCAGTTCCGCCCCGAGTGGTGGATGTGTGGGTAGACTGGAGAACTTGTTTCTGACCACCCCGGCGTGGAGCGCTGTCTGAGCTGCCTTCACGCTCGGGTTTCTGATGCTTTGCCAAAGCTTTCAAGACGGGAGAACAGAGAGTGTGCGATGCGCAGGAGAACTCACAGCTTTCATTTTTTTTTTTTTTATGTCGGGATTATGCACAGCTTCTCTGCGAGTATATGAACACGCTGCGATGTCACCTTTGAAAATCTAACAGCAAGACAGGTCATTGGTCCGGTGTGCCGCTGCGAGGTCAACCCCCATCACGATGCCGGCGCTGTTCAAACCGGACTATAAGCCCAAATAAAGCTGATCTTTCAGACATGAGGCGTAACACAGAGGTTAATGTGTAAAAGACCTTACGCACCATTATTTTCACATGACTAATCTGTGTAAACGCTGTCACACAGAACGCCATTGTTACATCATCAGATAGAGGCAGACGCCAACACCTCCAGAAGAACCTCGAACTGTCCCTCTGATATGACTACAAGGTGGGGAAGATGATGAAAATACCATCATCACTGGACGATGTCGATTACATATTTCGTCTGAAGTACGAGCCGTTCGCTGCTACTATAATTACTTGCGGCAGAAACTGTGTGCAGTGCCGCTTCAGGATTCAAACACGTGAATCGACACCGAAGTGTAGATCAATAACAAGTAAGTATTAGTTGTGGGTCTCCAGTTCACCCTTTTTCTAAAATATACTAATCGGGTTGTGTTTTTGATGATCCCTTACAATCACAAGTAATTCAGCAAACCCACTGTATGGCATTTTTAAACGTTTGTCGATCATAATCATTTTTGTCTGATTCATTCTTGTGCTGTTATTGTTGTTTATCAAAAAAAGTGAAGGAAGACAATGGGTGATCAAAACACAATACAGCATATAACCTACATTTAGGCAACAAAAATATTAAGTATAGCTGAATTGTGTAGCTAGAATAAAGAAAACAGGCTAGATATTAAAATATTGTCAAAGTTATAATTTCATTGCTATTGAAGTTTGAATTTATTGGATTCTGTCTGGTCCAGGAACGAGCTCTGCATGACTTGAGGGAAAACAAAACAATAATGTGATAATTGCCGGGGATGCAGCTGGAAGTGAAAGATCGAGGGAGGGAGGAGCAAAACGACTCGCTGGCAGGTCACTCATCCCTTTTTTTTTGGGGGGGGGGGTGTTCCTATGTGTGCGCGTGTGTGTGTGGAAGCACACGGCCAAGTGTGGCTGAACATTCTTTGGTGTTGTTAGGGCACGCTGCGTGTGAAGATAGCGGCTAAAGCTCAATAAGCAGCCGGTGACGGAGAGAGCTGCCGAGCAATTATTATGAATGGCTCAAGGGCGAGGGTGGGGGGCGGTGGAGGGATGGAGTAAAAAGGGGTGGGAGGGGCATGACTAGGGCTGAAAACAAGGGAAAAAAGGGGAGGATGATGGTGAGTAAAACTTAAGTTTTAAATTAGTGGCTGAACTTCCCCTGCTCCTCTGCTTTTTCCCATGATTCCATCTCACCTTGTCTCTCCCTCCCCCTGCTCCGCCCCTCCCTCCTCGGTCATTTCTCCTTCATCCTCCGTTTGCCTCCACCCCCGCCCGATGGGAGGGTGAATTGGACCGTGAAGGAGGCACTTGGTCAGCCAGTCGGCTGCTGCGCTGTGAAAATCAAAAACCTCAGGTGATACTTTCTTTTATTTCCAAAATGAAGCTGCCAGGATGGGAGGCATCAGCAGGCTGCTTGAAAACTTTTCATTGCAGTTTCATGGCAGTTTGCGCCTTTGGAGGCACGAACACACGAGCGCCTGCTGCTGCTGTTTCAACGATTGTGCGTCCGTGCTGCCAGATCAGACCCTGATCTGACTGGCTCTTTTCAATTTAAAATTGAATAGCTTGGAGTTCGAGGGAGTCGCTCGGGCAAAGACTTGGCCACGACGAATCCCAAAGGCAGGCCAGCTCATGGGTGCTAAATCAAACTCAATAAAACTAAAGCTAAAGCTAAATTATAAATTGATGTGGAACCACAATAAGAGAGGAGCCCAGTGCATCATGGCCCCCCAGCAGCCTGGACCTAGAGCAGCATGAGTAGGGGCTGGTCCACGGCGAGCCTGAGCCAGCCCTGACGATAAGCTCTGTCAAAAAGGAAGGTTTTAAGCTTGTACTTAAATGTAGAGAGGGCCTCTGCCCCCCTGACCAACACTGGAAGACGGTTCCACAGGAGATTAGCCTGATAACTGAAGGCTCTGCCTCTGATTCTACTGTTAGAGATTCTAGAACCACAAGTAAACCTGCATTCTGGGAGCGCAGCGTTCTAGTGGGGTAATAAGGTTCTATTAGCTCCTTAAGATATGATGGTCCACACCATTAAGGGCTTTTTAGGTGAGGAGAAGGATTTTAAATCCTATTAGATAGATAGATAGATAGATAGATAGATAGATAGATAGATAGATAGATAGATAGATAGATAGATAGATAGATAGATAGATAGATAGATAGATAGATAGATAGATTACTTTATTTATCCCCGAAGGGAAATTAGGTCGTCGTAGCAATCTGTAGTACAATAAAAGATACAATGGAATAAAATATTGCACAAAAGTAAGAGTATGAAGAGCAATATACTGAGTATATGTATAAATGTTGACCTGTGAATAAATACATGCAGACAGATATGGTATAATATAACTAAATAATACTTGACTGTACAGGATATACATCTGTCTATACAATAGGTAATCTTGTTGTAAAAATGTAAATAGGATGTGCTATTCTAGATTTTATAGGCAGCCAATGAAGAGAAACCAATATTGGAAAAAATATGACCTTTTTTCCTGTTAGAACGCGTGCAGCAAGTTCGTCAGGCGAGCGCAAGAGCTGAACTTTTTTCATCAACAACCTGCGTGGCCTTGCTATGCCCAGCTCGTGCGGGAGCATAACGAAGAACAAGCAGTCTTACACAGTCACAGCCAAAGTAAATGTGACTTTCATGAAGAAAACTCAAATCAAGCGCACTTTATGTGAAAATCAGCCATCGTGGCGAGGTGTCGGGCGCTGGATGCGCAGAGGGTGTGTGGATGCGTGGGCAGTCAAAGAAATGGCCTACAATTTCATTCACAAGTCATTCACTCCTCCTATCTTGGCTGTGTGCGACATTTCGGTCCTTTACATCCAGTGCCTGTTACATCCAGTGCCTGTTACATCCAGTGCCTGTTACATCCAGTACCTGTTACATCCGGTACCTGTTACATCAGCAGTTTAGAATCTGTTACCAAATATGTCGACCAGAAGTTGGACAGACGTTCCTGGTCAGATTGCCCATCTCAGTTTTCTCGGATGACCTGCTAAGAATCTTGTGACACGGACGTTTAATCCTGATCACTTTCCAAATATAACATGGTCAAAGATCTTCAGCGGTGGAGGGTGTGTGAGCGTCTTTAATCTTGATCTTCTGATTCCTTAAAGAGGAAGACTCTCCAGCATTCAGGGCAAACCTCAGGTTATGGGCGAGCCAAAGAAAACACGTTTTAGTTGCACTTCGAAGAATATTTAACGGCCACCTTTTGTGTTTGCCTGTTCACGAAATACGTCGCAGCCCCGCTTGCTCGTGGAGGTTTCAGCTCGTTCAGTGCAACATGCTGCTCGCAGTCTGTCTCCATGGGTGTGTGTCTGTCTTTGCTTTTCCATTTTTATTTTTATTTTTGTGGTTATGTTCACAGTCATCACATATTCCGTCTCGGTTTTGCCCAAATCTTCTTGCTCGTCCTCATCTCATAGGTACAATCGTCCTCTCACACCATTTTCTGTTTCTAATCATCTTCTGTTTTTGTCCTTTTTCTTTCATCATGTTTTTTTTCTCGGTTCCCTGGGCGTAATCTCTAACGTGACATCTTATTTTCTACCGGAGCGAGAAGGGAGGCTAACCATTCTGTGGGAGCAGCATCCATAACCAGGAATGCACAAACAGAACCCTACACAAGGAGGACCTCACAGCATGAGGAAATCAATGCAAATGTAATGCAAACCCCAATATTTCCCTTTTTTTTTTTTTTTTTTTTGAACATTTTTTTCTTTCTCTTCCCTTGCTGTTAAAAGCAATGAGATGCACATTCTGGAAGCCGAATAGTAAACTGTAAAAGCTTTGGATAGCCGGATAATATAAACTTTTAACCATTAATTTTGAACTTTAAAAAATGCATTTCACATGAGAAATTTGATAAAGATTTCATTTGATGTCATCTTGAATCAGGTCTGCGTGATGGGAAAGGTAGAACGAAACTTTTTAAATTCAGTATGACATGCGTTTTGATACAATTTAAACATGTAAATGGATATATGGTTCTTTTTGAAGTAATGGTCAATTTCAAGGACAAAAGGATAATTACACTAAATTACACTAAAGTCAAATGACTTATATCGACCTTTTGTAAACAAATTTATTGCAAATTTATAGCAAATACTATAATTGAATAAAAATGTCATTAAATAACAAAAAAATAATGATTATTACATACATTGAAATAAAAATTAAATATATGAGATGCCATTATGCGATAATAAAATCAATTTTAAATTAAATGAGAACGTCTACTCGTATAAACTTGCTAAACAGGTCATCATTATTTCAGAGTGACTTAATAATGCTCCTGCATTCTGACATCCCTTCATAATTCTAAACAAAAGGATCGTTGCATTTCGTCTACTTTTATTATTCGTGCAAATTTCAACACCGCGCACACGGTTCATATAGTCATGTGACCCCGGCGAGTTTAATGTTACATGACATATAAAAATATGCCCACATGGCCACATAACCACTCACACCTATGGGCAATTTAGAGTAGCCAGATAACCTCAGCATGCTTTTGGAGGTGTGAGGAGGCCGGAAGTACCCAGAGGGAACCCATGCAGACACGGGGAAAGCATGCACATAGAAAGACCCCAGGCCGGGAGTCGAACCTGCGACCTTCTTGCTATGAGGCAACGGTGCTAACCACCGCACCACTGTGTTGCCCTTAGATAATTTCAGTGTGTGTATATAATTTAAAAAGGAATCAATACCAAATTAATGATTTGTAAGTACTGAGGTATCAATACCATTGCATAAAATTCCCAAATCTAGTCCAAACAGACTGAGACCTCAACTGCCCACACGACCACAACTGGTAATACCTTAGTCACCCTCCAAGCCTGTTTGAGGCCTTGTTTCAAAAGAAAATTCTGAACTTTTTGGGTATCCATCAATGTAATATTATTATTATTATTATTATTAGTAGTAGTAGTAGTAGTAGTAGTAGTAGTAGTATTAGTATTAGTATTATTTAAATAGAAGACTAGCTGAGGACATTTCAGCTGCACAAGCATTTCATGCTTCATGTTTGTGCAGGTGAATGAAGGAACACCCAGTGCTCATGAGTGGCTCAGTCAAGGGAGTCACATAAAAAGGAACAAGCTATTCCTTAATGTCAGGATACTCAGTTGCAAAAAGAAAAAGAAAAATCCTCAAATAATACTTTTTGTTCTTTCCTTCCTTTCAGTGAAAGTTTTGAGTTGATTGCACCTTTAAATCTACCTCCTCATAGATGTTACGGTGTACTGACACACAATGAGTATACGTTCCATCAGTGGTTCTCTGCCAGTCAAGCCTGTGGAACCCGCATTTTCGTGTCATGACCCACATTTTTCATCATTTACTGTTTTTATATTTTCAAATGCAGCGATACAAGGCTCTACTGCTTTAAAAAATAAATAGAATAAATCCAAAAAATAACTGAAATAAAATGCAAATGCTACATATTCTGCACTTTGGTTCCTTACTTGTGTCCTCGATGTATTTCAAAACAACATTTTAAGTCGACAAAGGCTTGTGTACGTTTGTAAATGATTAATGAGCGCTAACTACACGGTGACGTTGGCACTGGAAGTGCGCAACAACGCGAGCTGCTTCTGTACGCGCGCTGCATTATGAAAGCGAAAAATGCATGTCCTTCACAATAAAAGCGCAGCAGCAAAAAGTTACAATTTTTCTCCCACCAGTTGAAAACCACTGCTTTCCATCCATTTTGTTCAAGGCTGATTATGGGCGAGGATTATGTAACAAACGGCTTAATCAGCAGCAGATCTCAGACCTGGAATTGGCAGGGACCTCCACCTAAAATGAGGCGTTCACCTTCAATATGATGGCTTTATGATTTGCAGTGTTTATGAATGTGTTTCTCTTCTCTGTTGAATATGTACTTCCTCAAGTGTGACTTGCTGGACTTGCGTTTGCTCTCCTCTGCTCACCACCACATGGGTGAGAGACGTGTGCCTGCATTTTAATTATAGTATAACAGTATTTTACCCTTAAAAAAAAAAAAAAAAAAAAGTTTACAAAGAATCTGTGGAATCCAACAGTGCGCCAAGCTGTGTCGCTAATCCAAATGCCTGCAGGGGCACCAAAAGTCCACTAGTCCCCTCGTCCAGAAGAGAAAGTGAGGAAGGAAAACACCCCTGCTGTGCTTTTGTCAGCTTCAAAGGATTCATCATTAGGAGGATGGTGTCGCCACTTATCTACGCCTTAAACCTTAAAAAAAATAGAAAAAAAGAGCTTCTCACATATATTTCATCACTTTATCGAGGCTTTCAGCTGGGTCGGTGTAAATTAATGAGACGTCAGGACAGGGAGGGTGAGAATGAATATGTAACAGACCTGTCACACTCGCGGGCCAAAACAGTCTTTGATCACTTTGTCCAGTATCTGAGACGAAAGGGGGGGAAAAAGTTGATAACAGAGGGGCGGCGAGGGGCAGGCATCCGTCCTGTTACTTTGACACATATTAAACATAATGTGATGAGACTGCATGGCCATAATGTGACGATGTGGGCCGAAAGCTGCTTTCATCGCCAAAGGAGGGCAAAGCTCACACAGATTGGCAAACACAGTAAAATTCCTGAATTTGAACAGAAATATCTTCATCTTAGATGTTGCCCCGACAAAGCTGCCTTATTCTCAGACTAAATGTCGCACTGCGATGCACTGTGACCTGCTTTCATTTTATTTTGCCGATTTGTGATCTGGAATTCTCCACGAGAACAAGGAATACACTGATTCTCAACAATTTAATGAAATTTCATTCGAATGTTTCCAAAGACTGCGCTGCGCCTCTCTTCTCTGTACTTGTGTTGCACTTGCCATGGCAGCTTTGGACCTGCGACCAGGGAACAGTGCTGCAGGGGCGGTAATTAAAACTTCCCTGTCCGCCATATTGACCTTTTAGTATCCAGGCAAACATTTCCTCCACCAGCCAGTATATATCCAGTCACGACACAACTTTATTTTGACCATTTGCTGATGTGTAAGCATCAATTTAGGGGAATGTGGATTTTGAGAATGGTGTGACAGAATAAACACCATTTATGCAGATTGATGTCTATGAGACGTTGATTAGATGTCGGAATGACTGTGGTATGTTTGCAGGGTAAATAACCACGCACAGTGTAACAGCCAATCCCATCGTTGTCAGAATCGGACCCTTTCAGTCCAATAAAGTTTGGAAAGGCTGAAGGATAAATGTATCACGCTCATATGCCAAACAGTTTTGAGCATGCGCGGTGAATGCCGCGACGACCAAATAAGGACGCCAGCATCAGGAAGCCTACAAAAACATGGTCGATTCCATATGCTGTTGAGCAATTATGATGATAAAGAAGACGGGATGGTCCTTCAGCACTGCAGAGAGTTCTTATTCCATCTATTGGTCATCGCATTTGCTGGTTAAAAATCATCTTCCTCCGATGGGAAGATGCCCAGTGAAGAGTCTGGCTAGCTAGCTTCACTAGCTAATGTTGTCGACACAGTCATGTATTTTTCCCAGTGTTTTTTTCTTAAACATTCTTGGCTTTTGGAAAATTCAACAAACGTTTCTGCGACTCCGCCACTTGTTCAGTATCTTGCAGCCCTTGTTTTGTTTGGAATTTTCGGCTGGGATGAGGGAGCGAGCCGTGAAACCACATCCGCATCTCACACACACTCACGGTTTTGGACCGAGTTAAGACCAAAGCCAGTCACACAATCATCACCTTGTTTGCGTCAGGCTTCTGCACACAGACGGTGAAAGGACACATATGAATTTTGCAGTGATTTAGCCACATTTCTTCAATATTTAAAAACAGCAGACTAAAACCTGCACATTAACATAGCGCACGTTCTACATGGAGAAGCACTCCCATCTGCAGCCTCCAATTTAAAACCCTGTAAGTGTCTAAACACGGGTCACACGGCCTGCTTACCCTCGTCAATTCAATTATTCAGCATGCAAACAGCCTCTTAACCCTCGTTTACCCATAAATGTGCCTGCTAAACTCATCTGCACAAATACTTCGACTATAACACATTTGAAATTTTGGAAATTAAGTTAGTTTTTTCTCTTTTTTTATTGCTTTTTCCAACCTCACTGTGGCACTTTTGAAGAAAGTGTCTCATAATGCTCAAACATATTCGACAAATTGATTCCAAAGAAGCTTAAAAAGCATGAAGATGATTTATTAAATAGCTTTTCGTTTGATGGGGTGTCTTGATGCCACTCAAGTTTTCCTCTGCAAAACATTATCCTGAGTACTTGGATTAATCTGTGAATCAATAAAAACAGGATTCGTCCCAACTTTTTATTTTCCCACAGAAGTTTGGTTTATATTGTTTTGTTTTATATTTGTAATCTGGTAACCATTTAACTTTCTTCCGGAGAAATAAACCAAACTAGAATCACTGGTTTCCTCTCATGCAGGACGGTGAACATGGCAAAAAATAAACAAACCTGACCTTCAGATATGGCCAAACAAATTATATCTCATGTAAACAGCCGCAGTGCAGCCAATATTGGTGTGGGCACATTTTCATTGCTACCATCTTTGAGTATGTTGACTAATGGCTTAAAAAACTTCCTGTATCCATATCCTGGTATGGGTATTTCCTATCAGTTGTAGATCAGGCTAGGTCATACCCATTAAAAAAAAATGAAGAAAAATCAAAATCTGTTCATCTTCTTGCTTAATCCCTAAAACAACATTCGCTCATTAGCGAAGTATTAAACTATTTTGAACATTAATTCTTTTAACTGAACAGGTTGTTATGTTTGACCGTTGGCACAGATTGGAGAGGTGGACAGAGGAACCATGAACCAGCTACACTGGATCTTTTTTTCTGTGAACCATTTTCAGTCACGTTTCGGGCCACCTGATGAATGTCAGTCCAGCCATTACTCTTCTTTCAGCCCACCATTTTGCTCCTCACCAGCTCCTGAGAGGGAAATATCCGGCTGTTCGGCAGTAAAATGCTCCTCTGTTTTCAGAATGTGCTGCTTAATTTGTTTGTCGGACCGCTTCTTTGCTGCTGAGCAGTCAACAGTGGGATTACCAGAGGCAAAAAAAAAAGGGGTGCTCGCAACAGGGAAGAAACAAAAAGCGAAAAAACAAAATAATGAACCGAAACACCCCGGAATACACACACGCAGGTAGACATCTGCTCCGTCGCTAGCACAAACGTGTACGACAGCGACTGCACGTTAATTATTCCGCTGTTTATGACGCTAAGACTTTTTTTTTTTTTTTTTCAAAGCTGCGTGCCTCCGCTGCACTGCTGCGGCGTTGTTTACCTGCTTCAGGGAAACTCTTCACCCACTATTTGGTCTGAGCAGCAGCTTCTTTCTGAGCTGCCCATCCGAAACAAGCAAAAGGGAGATTCCTGCTGAGAGAGATTATGCTCAAGGAAACTGGGGCACTTGCTTCTGGTCAAGGATTGCGTCTGCCAGGCCGACCCAGGCTGCAGAGCTTCTCATGTGAACCACACACACACACACACACACACACACACACACACCCACACACACACACACACACACACACACACACACACACACACACA